>JAAEAF010005719.1:0-56808 GCA_011037195.1 Triatoma infestans | reverse complement strand
GAATTTACTAAAAGGTTGGCAACGCCTGCCAAAGAGCTTAGGAATAATACGCAAAGTACATTCAAAATTCTAAAATAGTTGTAGCTCCTACAAAGAGTAATACGATAATGAAACTCTCATAGTTTTAGGCAATGATAAAAAGTAAAAGGGGCAGCTTGGGCAGTGTTAATGAAAAAATAAAATATAGGTACGTGCTAAAATGATGTGTGTTAAAATATGGTCTGGTGTGGTGTATTGAACGAATAAAAGTCGGGTGGTGATGAAAGGTATCCACGGCGCTGTTCTTTTCATAATATTCCTATATAAAGGTGTGGCGGATTGCATAACTTCCAGTTTTAAAGGCGAATATATTATAAGCCTTTTATCTTCAACAATACGAACTATTTAAATGACCATACTAAAAGTTGTAAAAACAGTCGTTATTTTCTTTATTTGGAAGCACTTTCTATGATAATAGTTAGTGATGTAGAAAAATATATATATTATCTATAATAATTTTTCCTTTAAGAAGTAAATAATATTATATCCACAGTCATGTCGTTATGGTTAGTTGATAGTTAGTCTAGAAAGACTGATATTAAAAACCAGAGCTGGGCATTTTTATTTTAATAAAGTATTTAAATATTAAATGGAAGTAGTTGTGATTAGTTCCGCAGAGCTGGAAAGCATCAGAGTTATTTTACGTGATAGCCCGCTTCTTTTTGTGGTCAATGATCGGTTTTGGGCGTTCGCCCATCATCAAGATGTTTTTGTCAAAACAGTGTGTAACATAGACTTGCACAGAGCAAATTTAGTTGATATACTGGTTTTAAAAAGTATTTTTGTTAGGAACTAACTAGGTTAAGAGGGGCGTTCGTTGATACCTGAGTGGGAAAACACAACATGATCTTATCATGTTTTATCTTATCATTTTAGCACGTGCTTTTTTTTTTTAACACTGCATCCACCATAACATCCACTCGTTGGATGTTTCCATTTTAAAAAGGAACAATGTGCCTTTTAAAAGGCGAATAACAGCATGTGTTTTCCCACTCAGGTATCAACGAACCCCCCTCTTAACCTAGTTAAGTCCTAACAACAACACTTTTCAACACCAGTGTATCAAATAAATTTGCTCTGTGCAAGTCTATGTTATCACACTGTTTTGACAAAAAAAAAATCATCCTATTTCCACAGTGAATTTTAGCACAAGCCCGTTAAAAGATATTATCACTGGCTGAACTCTGACTCTTTCCAGGCGATATATATTTTTTAATTCTCCTGCCAGATCCTTGTAAAGGGTGATTTTTAGCTGAAAAACGTTTTCTGGACTCTGTTATCCGCTGGTATGAAATGTCCACATTCAGCAGAAGAATGTCTGATTTGATGTGGGCTATTGTATGATCTGTGATAAAGATATTTATCTCAGTACAGCCTTCACAAGAACGCTCTGAGGCTTATACAAATAACCTGGCTCCCCCCTGTTCACTGTCTTATTATTATTATTATTTTGTTTGTGCATGGAAACGAACCAAGCTCTGTGGTTTCTAAAGCCCTTTTGGGCCCATATACTTAAAGAAAAACTACTATAAACGTGGCTAGAAATATATTCAAATCTGTTCCCGATACCTGATTCATAGCAATTCGAACAAAATCGAATAATAACTTTAAGGGGAAACAAGCTATTCCACTGACATCCTGTTCCGTACATATGTCCAAAACCTAATCTCCTTGCAATCCAAGCTAACTGGCATAAGATGAATTGGCGTTTCCTTCTCCGTTTCACAACTCTACAAAAGGGATCTGGCATAACACTCGTAATGAGAGATATCTCCTTAAACCAGAAAAGCCACTAAGAAACCCAAGAGGTGCTCTCAAGAAAAACTCATCAATATATCACTGTCAGCTCTCTACGGATTCTAAAATCAGTATTTTATATTGCCTTTCATTTATTGAGCTCATTCGTAAGGATGAATGCTGTGAAATTGTAAGGATGAATGTTGTGAAATTGAGCAGGCTCTGGTCCAATAAAAGCGAGAGGAAAACTAATTTGACCAATTTATCCCACCTGGTAGATAGAATAATCCTAAGTACTATTAGAGAATTTCTTAAAAAAAAAAATGGTTAAACTTATTTCGTTCAATTTTATTGACCCCCCATTTTGATTGACCTCAGTAATTGTAAAATTTTGCCGAACTATCTGTCACTCTCAAAATTTCAACAATCATTTTCTTTTCTTTTGATTTAACTAATTTAACTAATTATATATTCGTTCAACCACTTTCTGCAGTTATTGAATTTTTTTGTCTATAAGGAATTAGTCCTCAAATAGATGTTATGTAATTTTTTTCGAATACATTGGAAATATTGTCGATAATATTACAGTAAAAGTGTCAGTCTTTCACTACGCCTTTCGCTCGGTCATACCTGCTAAATAATCACAATTACTTGTAAGAAAAGCTCTCAGGCGTTGGGTCTAGGGCTAGTGTGCTCCAGGGTACGATACCGGTGTGTGCAAAGTCAGCGTTAACTCAGCATCGTGAGAAAAAGTGGGAAGCTGCAGTTGGTAGCGCATCTAGGTAGCGAATGTTAGAACTAAACGGCGAGGGAACAGCGGCGTACTCACACTCCAACCCAACCCAACCCCCAACCCCCCCAATAAAAATCGCAATCTGGCAAAAACTTAGTACTTCATGGGCTATTGTGCAATTGATTAGGATACATATATATATATAAAAAAGTAATAAAATTGTTTATAGAAAATACGTAGTTACAGGGAGGTACTCAAACGAACTATACTTCAAACTTTCTGCACATTCCCATAATCAGAAATATGCAAAGTATTCTTCAAAGTCACTTATATCACCACTTACAGCATTTAGAGAAAGTTAAAATTAGTGTAGCAAATCAGACTAATATTTAAGTTTTTAATTCTCATATTATTTGAAAGAAGAATATGGAAATATGGTCGATCGATATTAGAATTTAAGTTTGATTTAAGATTCATCGTATCAGAGAATTTAGATTTTGGAAATTATTGCCGTTTGCCTGTTTCTCGCATTTAATAGGCACATGATCTTAAGACATTATTGTATGGACTTCATTAAAGTACTGCAATCACTTCTAGAACGGCGCTGAACCAAATAATGCTGTAATAATTTTTCGACATAAAAGTGAAATGATATAATTATCTACTAGAATGAATGCGATTAGCAGAGGATTTCATGATTAATTTCCACACGTTGGTCGGAAGCCAGCGACAAATCTAAAAAATTTTATTGCGGATGTTAAAGAATAAATGCTGAATTTCTATAACGCTTCGCCAAAAATTATACTAATAATAATAATAAATAATAGCCATATAATATGTGATCCGCCATTCATATGATGGATCATTTGTAAAATTGATATTGGTGAAAGGAAATTGAAGATTGATTACTACTTTGTTTATAGAAAAGTTTGTTTTATTTACTAGCATAAATATAAAGATAAATGTTTGGCATTGAAGATGAGAAAAAAAAAATTGATTGATTTAGAACAATATCATGTAGTTTTTTATACATGAATTTCTAACAAATCTTGGTAACTTCGAGGAACAACTTTGTACTAGAGTGTTTTTATAAATATACATGCAAATAAAATTAAAAAAAACAAACACAAATTTCACAAATGGCGTGATCAAAGAAGAAATTAGAAAAAAAGGGTTAAGTACAAAATCCATATAAAAAATTACATTTACAAAATTAAATTATCAATTAATACGATCGTGGTAACGTTATCCTTTTAATGATGGTAGTGTCCATGAAATCCACCAAAATCACCACCGCCAAATGCATAGGATTCATATCCATGACCTTTGACAAGAACTGGGTAAGACTTATGGATAAGTACAGGTTGTGGATATGGTACTGGCACGTGCTTTTCTACAGCTACTGGGTATGGTTTTGGTACTGGCACTGGATATGGATGAGCAACTGGTACTTTGACTGCCACTTTAACTGGATAAGGTACTGGTTTTTCAACTGGATATGGTACTGGTTTTTCTACTGGTACTGGGTATGGTTTAGGTACGTGTACAGGATATGGCCTGTCTACTGGTACGGCATAAGGCACTTTGACTGGTACGGCTACCTTCTTTTCAACATGTACTGGATATGGAGCTGGTACTGGTACGGCCACTTCTTTGTGAATGGTGATCGCTTTTACATGTCCATGATCGTAGGCGCCAAAACCGGCACCACCCAGACCGAGTCCTCCACCCAGACCGAGTCCTCCACCGTGGCCATGACCCAAACTGTAGTCACTGAAACCACCAAGAGCATATCCACCATGGCTGTCCAGAGCATATCCACCATAACCACCGCCATATCCGTATCCTAAACTGAACAGCCCTCTTTTGTCTTGTTTCTTCACCTCAACTGGCTTCTTTTCAGTGTCGCCAGCCATGGCGCCCACCACCAAGAGCAGGAGACTAGCCACCTGATGCAATAACGAAATTGTATATATATATTAAGCTAATAATAATAACTTTCATAGCGCTAAGAAAGTGGATTTTAAAATTTAATTTATTTCAACATCAAGGAAGTATAGTTAAAGCTAAAACCCAATTTTTTGACGAATAGTTCAAAAAACTATTCTGTATTTGAAGGATGAAAATCTAGCAGCTTTTAATATTTTGTTGAACTTGGTGCGCAAAACAAGGAGTGATTTTAAACAGCACAGTGTTCCGCTCAAAAATGAAGATAGCTTATATTATATATTCTAAACAGACCTGGATTTAAAAAAAATATAAATTTATTATGACACGTGAATTGAAGTGAATACAAAAAAAAATAGCGCCTTCCCCACGATCAATATGCACATTAATCCTGCAATACTAATTTGTATTGTTGGTTTCTTATGAGGAATAAATTTTATCCAAATTATTTATTAATTCTTTTCTCTCATATCTAATTATTTCAATGGTTCTTTTTGGAAGTCTTAATAAGGCCCAATAATATAAGAACGCTTTTGGCATTTACTTACGTTAAGTTTTATAGTTTTGTCTGATCAAATATAATTCTCGAGAACGGATAACATATTAGTTATAGAATTGACCTGAAAACTACATCTTTAGGCATTTTTCCTTTTATTATAATTCTTATTATTTTTTCAATTATACAATCTAGCACCTGCTTAGTAAGTTAGAAACGATCTTGCCTACTAAGTGGCTTTATCAGAATTGCATTGGGAGTAAAATTGGGAAGATACAATCCGTTATAAGAAACCTGGATGAGAAAAGTGGACAAGAACCCTAATATGCTTTAACCAAATAAAAAACGTCATCTGGAAAGCCCTAAGCCATTTTTTTTCAGTATTGTGTCAAAAGAGTTTGCTTTGTGTTGGTTTGAGGCCGCTTTAAATCATCAATAGAAGATTACAATAAACTTATGATAGTAAGCCAGGGAGGATTCTTTTAAAGTTTGAAGAAGCACTGCTAAAAAAATAGAAAATCTCTAGATCAGAAAATATTAATAAACTATAATGCTGGGAAAAATGATAAAGAGAATTTTAGACAAGTGCTCAGATATTTGTAATATAAAAATTCGTGTTGAGTGTGATTATAGACAAAACAAAAACAAAACAAAATTAATTAATATTATTAAAAAAATAAATATTAAAAAAAAATATATAGGCAATACCGAATGGATCCCAAACTACAGTTAAAACGTCTTAAAATTACGAATTAATATAAAAGAATTTGTTGACCGTTGATGAATTATATTATGAAGAAATTTGGTGAGGATCGGTCAAGATGGAAACATTCAGTTATCCCAACGTTTCGACAGAGTTTCCTGTCTTTATCAAAAACTTTAATATATAGAAAGTCGTGAAGATGTGGAAAAAGAATTTTTAAACATACACATTTGTTACATCGTAGAAACATTAAAAAGAAACTCTGTCGAAACGTTGGCATAATTGAATGTTTTTTTTTTCTTGACCGATCATAACCAAATTTTTTTCATAACATAATTACGAATAATTTCTATTCTCCATTTATTTACTTCCTTATATATTAAATTAGGTTACTAAGTCTTTGAATGGAAAAGATTAGCTCAGTGGTAGCGAGCTGGACACCCACGCGGATGTCCCGTTTACGAGTCTAGTGCTACCCTTAGATTTTTCCTAGGACCTCTATAAGCTCGAAGATGGACAGTGTTGTCTGTAACTTGTGTACGGAGAAGACAGCGGGCGCCAATCACCATAAATGTTGACGCGCCTTAAAAAAAAAAACTAAATATACTATTTCTTTGAATAAATTCTGTTACATTTATTGTTAAATTTAGACAGGATATCATTAGATTACGATTTCTGGCATATTTCAATTCTGAATGCGGTTCAAATACTCTAGGATCATATCTTTTTACAATTGTATTAAATTTAATAATTATAATATTTTGAAACTGAATTTAAAGTACGTTATACTAAATTTTGTTAAATTTAATAACAATAATACAGAGAATTGTTTATATAAACACTTCTTCATTTATTTCTGTATGAAAATAAGAAAGACTTTCAAATATAAGTCATTAAGATTAGAAATTCGAAATAATGTTAAAGATATTAAGAAATAATTATTTGAAGAATTGAAATACTAAAATAATTGGTCCGATGTTTAAGACAACACTTCATTTCACTATGATAAAATATGCGATGAAGATGTTTATATAGACGGTCTCCATGATATAATAATTTTGCTCTATTACTAGGGATGCTAATAGAATTAATTCGCGACAAAAATTTAAATTTTAAAGAAATATTTTATAAAAATTAATAAATAAATAATAATATTAAAAAAAAAAAAAAAAAAAAAGCACTGCACACAATCACTAAATCCACACATTACCTTGTACATTATGTTGTGTGTGTAGTAGTTTGAAGTGAACTGTGATGGTTGAAGTAAAACCCTCCAGTTATATATATATATATGTTTTGGAGGGGCAACGTGAGGGGAGTCTATGCACACATACACCACTACACACACACACACACACACACTTAGGCACACGTCACAATCGGTGGTACAGTCTCTATAACGTAACATGCTTATCGCTTCCTGGCCCTACCTTCTAGTCCTCTCATTTCTAGCATAATTATATCCTATATAAAATATTTTTATTAAAAGACAATTTAAAAAAAAAAAAATCTTAATATATATTCAAATGACACAGACTGATAAAAGAAAGAATAGAACATTGTGTTTTTATTGCCCAATATTAGACCAAAAACAGTACTGATACAATACTGATTGTCCAAGTCCATATATATATATATCTAGTCTCTTATAAAGGATAAAACTAGTTGTACTAATAATAATAATAATGTTATCGCTTCAATGCGAACTAATAACAATGTACTACACTATCAATGATAGCGTTAAAAATCATAATGAAGTAGCCACCAGTGCGTATTATGTGAAGAGAGCTTTGACAACGAAATATATTTATTTGGTGAAATTATATTAAAGTTTTTCTTTTATTAAATATATAAGATATTAATGAAATCAGTAAAAAAAAAAAAAAAAAAAAAATGTAGGATATATTACCCCTAAAGTTTATTTATTCATTTATTTTTGGGCAACCGGTTTTGAATTTTACTCAACAAAGTCCACCGGATGTTTTTCGAACCGTCAAAGTGATGCCAACGAATTGATACTGTAGTAGTAATTGGGGCAAGAATGCTGATTGGTAATTATGACAATATACTCTCTACTCACTCACTACTGTTATTTTTATATTTCAACGTCTGCGTGAAGGAACAAGTATAAAAGGGGAGGATAGATGGCCGAGCAAAGATCGATAAGTTTAATGTAGAATATGATAGCGTTGTAGCTAATGAGTCTCTTGCAATGTTCTAATGGTCAATTCGGTTAATGTGGCTAATTTGAAGAGTACTTTCTACAAAAGTGTTTATTTTAGAGAGGTGAATGAAAACTGTTAGGAGTTGCTTGGTTGTAACTCATTGGAACTTGTGTCAATGAGATTCTTCGATAATTATTAGTGAGCTCTTGAATGCCGCTTGCACACTATTTTCTGACTTCTTGATTGCTTTTTAGACTTTTTTTAGAAAATTGAATTTAAACTCTTGATGGTTGATTTGTGATTATTCAAAGTTGATAATAGACTCTCTCTGAAAGTTGTTATTAGACTTACTTTAACTCTCAAATTGCCGAACTTAAATACGATATTTCTAACTCTTGGGGAGACTAGTCGCAGTCCTATGGGTAGGTTCGATTTTTCAAAGAAAGGCCCTCCAAGATTCGTCCATATCGTATAATCTAATCTAATCTAGAAACTCGCAGCTTCTAAGGAGGTTCAGCACTTAGAACACAGTTGGGCCCATTGTGCACTCACTAGGACGCCTCACATCAGCCCTATATCATTAAAAAACGCCAGGGCTGAGGCGAGTGAAATTTGTGATCCCGCAAATTTCAGGAATCGTCTGCAAGCATAATGCAGCACTCTCCAAGAAGATGAAACGGTATCTCATCCTTTTGGCCGCATTTCCTGCAGAGTGGGTCCGCAAAGAGATCCATGTTATGCAGATGCTTTTTTAAGAGGCAATGCCTCGTGACTAGGGCAGTAATACTCCTTTGGCGAAGAGATAGGTTGTGCGAGTCTTTGAAAGGCCCTCCAAGAAAATCCTAGAATGCCTTAGCACCGCAATATTTTTCCAATATAATGTATGTTTCCGTGTTAGCCATTTTTCAATGGACCACAGGCAGCAGTTCTGTATGAGATGCCGCAGAAGCAGTGTTATCTAGCTACAGACAACACTGCTCATCACCGTACGGTGAGTTGTAGAGGTTCCTAGGAAGAGAAAATCTAAGAGCAGCAGCTGGATTCGAACCCGGGACCTCCGCGGAGCTAATCCCTTCTTTCTCCCTTGGCTTACGCCAGTCAACTAGGGACGGAGACCATAGTTTGTGTACCGTGTTTGTCCTTGTCTGTAAAGTGTAGAGTGTATGAACTTTAAGTGTATTGTGTACTGTTCTGACGAAGTGCATGGAGTAATGTGAGCTGTGGTAACAGATACCCTTTGAAGGCTCCGGACCAATGGGCGTTTGTGAGGCGTTCCTTTGCTAGCCTGTCGGCCTCTTCGTTGCCTTGAATGCCTTTGTGCCCCGGCAACCAGCCTAGCCGAAGGCTATTGTGGTTTGCTGGGGATTTTAACTGTTCACGGCATTCTTTGACAATCCTCGACCTGATGCAGTTCGCCTCTAAAGCCTTTAGTGCGGCCTCGCTATCAGAGAAGATCGCAATTCTTCTGCTCGTTACGTCCTTATCCCTAAGATATTGGGCACAACTTAAAATGGTGAAAATTTCTGCCTGAAAAACCGTTGGGGTGTTACCAAGAGGTATGCTGATGCCTAGACCAGCGCGCCTAATATGCACGCCAGCTCCGACACCGGCACAGGTCCTGGAGCCATCTGTGTCCATATCGTATAGATGAGCACAACAGAAGACAGTAAGAACTCATTGAGGGCGAGCGCCGACGAGGCTGATATCAGCAATATAGAATTGCCAGTGTTTATAGTAGTGAATTTCTTCAATAAAGGATTGTTTAGTTCATTTCAATATCAAAATACATTAATGCTTTATGCAAAACTGATTCTACATATTTCAAAAGAATAGAAGAGTATAATGTGCTCCGAGCAAGTCTTCATGAATATCTTGTCCTCTTTGCAACACAGCGTATTTTTCGATTGATAATATAGAGTATTTATGTGATTCCAATATAATATAATGTCGTTATCTATCGTGAATATGTAAATATTTTGGAAATTTTCAATATAAAGCTTTGGCTTTACGATTGCACTTTTTTAAAAACTGCTTGAGCATTTACATGACTTTTTTCTTATCTTCTGTTTACTAAATTTGCTTCAAACTTGGATTTGTTATTATATATATATATATACAGAAGGATAGAATATATTCAAATAGCACTTCTGAAGAAGTATTTTCTAAAAGTAATTTTAAATGAAAATTATAGTTCTGGTGATTATTGAAACAAGTAAATAAACAAAATTTAAATAAAGTTTGGTGTCTTTTCGAAACCATCCTGAAAATTAAGAAAAAATATTTAGTAAAATTGATCATCCAATTGATGGATTTTGACAAAAACATTTGTATCAGGAGACAATCAAATGGAATTTCAAATTTGAACATTCTACAATTTTTCGTTGTTGAGTTATGATGTTCACATACACATTCCAGGCATACAAGCAAACACATACACACATACGAACACATATGTCTACATATATAAAATCAGACGCTAAAAACTAATTTTCGTTTAAACTAAGAGACTCTCAACATGTATTTCAGTTGAAAGTCAACTGTAAAAAAAAATTCAGGCGATTGTGCGTCACTACTTTAAAAAAGACTAATGCCACAAACATCGCCTCCAAAAATTAATGAGGTAGAAAGGGAAGGCTCTGTACAGATCACAGGCTGCATAGATCTGGTTCAAAAAATTGAGAGAGCTTCTTCATCCTTAGATTTAGCATTTCTGGCGACAGTTGTAAAGGTGGATCCTTGCACCAGCACCAGAAAACTTTCAGGTGAATTAGGCGTGTCCCATCCATCTATAAACTGCCACCTGGAGCAGTCCCATAGTTCCCAGAAGCTGCCGCAACGTACACATTAATTTACGCACTAATAAGCAGCACGCCGAGTTGAAATCTGTTAACACCCTTCTTCAAACCCCGAGTGATTTTCGTTTCATCAAATGAATATTACTTGCGATGAAAAAATTGGGTTTATTTCGGCAATGAATAAAGAAAAACAATGGATTAGATCAGGCCAAACAGCTGTACAGCTTCCAAAGTTAAAGATTTGAGAAGAAAGTGATGTGGTGGATCTACAAGGGCGTCATCATTTTGAGTAATTACATCCGAACGCCACTCTACTCAGCTAGAATGCGTGCACTTTGGTTTGGCTGCAAAATATCTCTCTTGAGTTAATTGAAAAAGATCTTTAACAACACCTCATGTGAAACGATCTCAGTAATCGAAGATTTGAATTTTGAGCTCCTCCCTTATGCAGCATACCTCCCAGATTTGGCACCGTCTGATTACCATCTATTCCGCTCTATGGCCCACTTTTTTACTTGGTTTACAAATACGAAAGAAGTGCATACAGGATGTTTTGAGGTTTTTTTTTTTGGTTCCAAAGATAGCTCCAGGTATTTGAAGGGCATCGAATTGTTGGCTCACACAGATGGGTTCAAATTGTAGAAAATGATGACCTATATTTCGAGGAGAAAGCTTTTCCTTCATCACAACCAGGTTGCTTATTAATCTGAAGTGTCGATTGTGCTTTGAATTTTCTATTGACTGAACATCAAGTGATAGATGATGGATATAGAGTTGTTGCATTACGTTTACTATGTCTGAAGAGGTTAAGTGGTTCAAGACATAGATCCAATGGAAATTAAGTTCTCTTTTAACTGAAAGTAATAGTTGAATTTCAACTAATTTCTCTGATACTGGTTTAAATGTATTGCGTGATACTAAGTTGGATTCCCGATCTTGATCTTGGATTTTATTTGATTCTGAATATGATTATTATATAGAAAAGTATGTCTATCTGCCACCGTCAACAATAGTTGATTAGTAATTAGATGCAAAGCCCAGCACCCTAAAAAAAAAAAAAAAAGCATTACCTTTATTACTTTACCTTTTATTTAATAAGTATTTGCTTAAAGAAATGCATCCGTCGCCTCCTCAACTGAGATACATCAATCTCAACTGCCCTCAATACTAATAAAGATCTAATCCATCAAAACATATGTTTCTTTAAGTTTCAGTATAATGGTAATGTTTTCCTCAATTTCTCGCCCATTAAAGCTTCCGCCGTTAGATGTGGCGATGTTCTGTAGCTACAGATAAGATCTGTTTAATATTTTTTCCCGAAAGCTAAAGAAACATTCACAATATGAACCAGTGCGTATGTAAGACAAAAAAAATGTTGGAAATATAGGTCAGTGTTTGGAAATAATTGTTGCCGCAGGGAAGAGTTAGAAATTTGAAAATATATTTTCAATTATCTCACGAGAAACTATATTATACGAATAAATTGAATAGAACTTATTTGAACAGAAAATATTGGAATTCTCTACGTAAAGAATTGCCAAAATAATGAAGATTCCTGCATTTCGTAGGAGTTTCAGGCATACTATCTTTTGATTAATTCCTGAAATATATTTTTAGTCTTAGGGATTAGAGTCTTTTTAGAACCTGAGTAATTAAAAAAAGTATTATTAATTTTAAAAATCATCTTGGGACATCATTCTTGAATTCCAAAGCAGAGAAACATTCAACTAGTTTTCTTAAAAACTGTTTTAATCTGAAATCTTTTTCAGCAACTTTCTTTTCCTTCTGATAAATATTTTTGTACTTTATGCTATAATCTGTAATTAAATGTAAATTTCCTGAACAATATTCAGCATAAACAAACAATTAGATACTGGTAAACAAATTGCATTTAAAAGATATAATAAATCTTTGATACATTTTGCAATTATTATCAACCTGTATAAAAATTTAAATAATTTGTAAATGTCAAAATTTTATTTATGGTTAGTGACAAAAAACTTTCATAGTCTCTGATGTTATATTCATATTTACTTGATGACGTATAATTTACAAAACCAAATTATGCAATTTTTTTTTTTGAGGGTGTGAAGATAGTTTCATTTTTTTTTTGTTTTTTTTTAATGGACGGAAGTTGGACAGGTTTAGTTGCTCAACTGTGATATCATATATTTCATTTCTAGATGATAAATATAAATAAAAACCTGATACAAAATTTATTGTTGTTTTGTTATGTATTATTGAAATTAAACTAAAAGAAGCTGGTAGAAGTTATAATTTAAAAAGATCCATAAAAAGGCGTTTCTTTGAAATAAATAAAATTGTTTGCCACTTTATATTGTTTCATAACTAAATAAACTTTTATACAGGTTCTATTTTACAATATTATTCCATTAGGAATCATTTCTTCTTATTTTATCCTCAATATTTCGGTAGAAACTTATTTTACCAGTTTATATTCCAGAACCAGTATCGTGAGGTTAATGCCACCGCAAACTGAGGTTCCTGCCATCGTTTTTGCATATGGGCGGACGCAGAGAATAAGCTAAAAAAAAAACACAAAATAAACTAAAAACAACTTAAACTCATCTCACAGAAGACAGGTAAAAACGATTAAATTAGGGAAATAAAAGTAAGGGTGGCTATTGTTTGAAAGGGTTTGCTAGTAGCTGTGGTAGCAGGCACCTGTTATGAAGGGTTGCCCCCCTATCACATGGTTTAAGGGACATTTTGTAATTTCTACATAACAAGAAGCAAACTATAAGATAAGATTTTCCAATATTCTATTTCCTAACAGATCAAAATTATTATGAAAATTAATATGTTGTGAAAGCACAGGAAAAAGTTCAAACACTCATTTGGAATTCAGACTCATCTTGCTGGTTGTGTGGATAGAACCCAATGAACACCAAAAACATTAAATTGGAATACAGGTTTACCTCTACTATTGCATTTGTTCCCCTAATCTTTTCGCTGTTCTTAAATCAGCCAATTTAAAATTAAATTACAAAAAATATCTAGAATTTAGGTTACGGTATTATGGTATAATCCCGTTTCCCTAACTAGAGTGTTTCGAGGATACTTGAGTATCCCACGTACTAACTCTAGTACTATCTTGTCCAATGGCACTTTTACTAAATTGAACACAAAGTTCGTTCTCGAAAACCTTTTTTTCGGCAATTTCGGTTCCGACAGCGATAAACTGGTTCTTTGCCAACGCCTGAGAAACAAAAAGAAAAAAATGCAAAATAAGTAAATTAAAAATCGGTCAAAGTGTACATTGCATGATTACATAAAGATAACTTTACCGTATTATGCATTAGGTCAAACGTTTGGTCAGTTTAATAAAAAAAATAAATATAAACATATTGCTTTTATTACATTAAATATATTAATTTACATAATTACGTAACGTTGGATTCGATGGTTTGATCAGATCCACAATTTACACATACTATAAATTGACTTATTAGGTGGTGTGTTACTAAAAATTGTACGATTCCTACTGCTGCCATATGTTTCCCACAACTAGATAAACTTTTCAGAAATTCCATAATTCTATTCATTTGAATCTGAACGTACTAAGTAAGTGCTGAGATATGAAAGATCAAGAAATTTTGAAAATGTCGCTTAAATCATGTCACGGGAGGCAGGTAAAAAAGGAATTTACTGCTTGGCCAGACAATAGCCGGTAGTAATCTTGGTCAACTTGTTTCCTGCCCCCTATGAGATGAGTTTAATCCCTGAACTATGCAACTTGAACTGAAAGCAACTACTAAACTATGGTTTATTATTAACTTATAATTTTATACATTAGTGGACGACCTAAGTGAGAGTAAAATGAGTGAACAAGTTTCAGAGGGTTTGCAAAAAGCGGTGTTATAGACTAAATGTCGTGAACTGGTAGCCTGGTTCATAGAATGAATCTTGAGTTAGTCTTGGACTTTACGTAGGAAATCCTGATATGAGAGAAGCTTGTGCGGAATATATCCAGCCCAATAGAGGTAGCGTGTAGTAGCGTTATGTTGCAGATTGGAAGGGAACTGGTGATAGCTTGCATTAAAGAGATCACACATGCTATCTTTTGGAATGGAGTGACCAAATGGGTAACAAAGTTCCAGTAATTTTGCGTACGCATGTAGCATGCACACATGGAAGAACCGTCATGCATCTAAGATAACAAACCTGTAAGAGATACAGTTTGTAAAATCATGCAAAGAAAGGCAGCCTTAGATTTTTGTACGCCGATATCCTATGAATGCAAACAAAAATAAGATTAGGTAATGCATGGAAAGATTTGGTACTGATTACACTTATTCCTTAGAACATGGCGGAAATTAAAAAAAAAAAAAACAAAAAAAAAATTGATATAGCCAAAGAATAAATTCTTCCTTTCAATATTGTTGCAGTTATGAAACAACATTGCCTTGTTTGAAACAATATTTGAATCATTTTATTCACTCCCTATTTCGCTAATATAGATATATAGGGTGACCAGAGTTATATGCTCCACCCACTTTTTTTTTAAACGGCGGGAAATTTCGAAAAAATAGAAAACACGTATTTAATCATTTTTAGTCTAGTTTATTTTCAGTGATTGATCCATTTTTTTTATACCCCAATATCCCGAGATACAGCATCCAACTTTTTTTTTTCAAATGGAACATTATATTTTTTTTTGCATATTTTTATAGTAATTGAGCCTCTAAAAAAATTTAAAAAAAAAATTTTAAATCGGTTAGGTTTTTCAAAAGTTATGGTAATTTAAAATATGAAAAACAAATTTCAGTTTAATGTCAAAATTACCTTATTTTTTCTTTAAAGAAGCTCTTCAAACTGGACACTATCAACGGATAGGCAAGCCAAAGCTCTGGACTCCCACGCTCTGTTTGTAGCAGCACTTAGGTGGCAAAGTCAACATCTAGGCAGGGGCTAGAGTTATTCGACGTTCCAGATCTTCGACTGAAAGCACGGGATTAAGGTTACTGTACACTTTATTTTTTAGATATCCCCACAAAAAATGCACAATTTTATGGACTGATGAATCAATGTTTACCAACAATGGCCTTCTTAATCGTTGGAACTTTAGAATATGGGCAGAAGAAAATCCACAAGTTACCTTCGCCACACGCCATCAGGTTGTTTTTTCTACAAACGTTTGGTGTGGAGTTTGAGGAAACCAACTAATCGGCCCATACTTCTACAGAGGGAACTTAACTGGTGAAAGGTATCTAACTTTTTTAAGAGACATTTTGCCAGTTCTGCTTGAAGATGTTCCTCTAAAACGTCGGCTAGATATGTATTTTCAACAAGATGGTTGCCCGGCACATAATGCGAGAGTTGTTCGACGTTACCTGGACAGAAATTTCCACGAAAAGTGGTTAGGAACTCATGGTCCGATCCAATGGCCACCTCGACCTCCGGACTTAACCCCAATGGACTATTTTTTGTGGGGATATCTAAAAAATAAAGTGTACAGTAACCTTAATCCCGTGGCTTCAGTCGAAGATATGGAACGTCGAATAACGCTAGCCTGCCTAGATGTTGACTTCGCCACGTAAGTGCTGCTACAAACAGAGCGTGGGAGTCCAGAGCTTTGGCTTGCCTATCCGTTGATGGTGCCCAGTTTGAAGAGCTTCTTTAAAGAAAAAAATAAGGTAATTTTGACATTAAACTGAAATTTGTTTTTCATATTTTAAATTACCATAACTTTTGAAAAACCTAACCGATTTTAAATTTTTTTTTTAGAGGCTCAAGTACTATAAAAATATGCAAAAAAAAATATAATGTTCCATTTGAAAAGAAAAAGTTGGATGCTGTATCTCGGGATATTGGGGTATAAAAAAATGGATCAATCACTGAAAATAAACTAGACTAAAAATGATTAAATACGTGTTTTCTATTTTTTCGAAATTTCCCGCCGTTTAAAAAAAAAGTGGGTGGGTGGAGCATATAACTCTGGTCACCCTATATATGCCAATAAATCCATCTTGTTGTAATAGTTTAAAATATTTAAATTTTAAATAGCATAAAAAGGTGATATTTATTCTCAGTGTATATATGTATGTAAGTAATCCAGCTGAAGTGAGCCGAAATGATAACTGGATAACATTAAATTTAACTGATACTTTAACAAGATTAATTCAAACAATCCGTTAGAAGATCTGACAAAAATACTATAAAATATGTTTATATTATCATGATTCAGAATCTAGCCAATTTGAATAGTGTTACATCTCAACTATATTATTGCTAGTCTGTAGCAAGTTATAAATCAATATTTTGAACATATGTATTTATTTTTATCCTTTTCCATAACTTATATTAGGATAACAACAATTTTGTATATCTGTAAGCTTTATAAGGAGTTGTTTTGTATATTTATTTGTTTGTAACATATGTATGTATATCTCAGTTGAAAATTTTTAATGTATACCGCAGTCTAATGAAAAATATAATTTTCATATATCAGAAAACATAATAATAATAATAATAATAATAATAATAATAATAATATCTAAATTAATCATTCACATGTTTTCCTTTTTTTCAAAATAAATAAATAAGAGAAAAAAAAGAATCATTGCATTTATTATTGGAGTTATTATTATTATTATTATTATTACTAGAACAAAGATTACAAAGTTAAAGGCTAGACTAAGTTACAGCATCTTGCTAGAATGTTTTTCAAATCTTATCCTTTCTAAATTATTTCACTAAGGTCAAGAGTAATTGGACTTTTTCTGCTTTCCGTTTGAGCAATCACACCAAAATAAAATAAGGTTATGGTACATTAGTAATCTATAAAAACATTCTTATTATATCCTGCTGTTGTTAATTAAGAAAATTATATATATATATATATATATTTTCTTTTAACTTAATGATCACTTAAATAAATATTAAAGAAAAAAAATATTAACTATTATTTTAAATTAAAACAAACAAAAAAAGAAAGGAATTGTCATAAATCTAAAAATCTGTCGATTTAAAGTTGCATTGTTTCGAATTGAAAATAAGTGACCTTATTATTATTTATTTTTTTGGAAAAAAGTTTCAAATCATATTTAATAGTAAAGTGTAAAAACTAATGATGATGGTAAGAGATTTTGCCTTAAAAACAGGCCACTAAATATTTAGAGATTTCATTTTGTTATTGTGAAATCAAGTAACTTACCAATATTTTTCGAACCTTGAATATTACAAGGTGCATTTGAAACATTTCTTTGGCAAAATTGATATTTAGAAGCTTCTAGGGAGAGGCTCTTTTCTAAAGTAGTAATTCACAATATCGTACGTTTCTCTCATCTACAGACTACGGAGGTCAAGGATTTCGAGTTTGAAGAAAAACGTAGCGATAGTATGTAGATTACGAAAAAAGGTTTTGAATTTTTCACGATTTCCTTGATAACAGTCCCTTGATTTTTACTTAAATTTGATATATACTAACATACTATTTGATATATAGTATACATGGATCTTTATAGAGAGTGTAGCTATAATGCTAAATCTACTGCGACTGCAAGATCTATTGTAGCTCCTTTAGGTGTGCTGTTCTACACAGAATAAAGTTGCCTATAAAATGTTCAAAATGAAGTTGTTATTTCTAAAGGAAAAAAAACAAAAACAGATTGCTACACCATATCCAATCCAAAACATATTTGTTGCGTGAATTTGTAGGGAAGTACGCCACGGTTTTTCTGGCCGAATTTGTGGCATTACAACTCTACGCTAAGGAGATTATAAGGCAAGGGTTGGAGGGTAGAAGAGTAGTCATATACTCCGATACTAAGGCAGCCCTGAAGGTATTTTCATCACACCAAATAGTCTCAAGACTGGTGTGGGACTGCCTATCTGCCCTAACCGAAATGGGTGCTCGGAACAAGCTGACACTCGCCTGGGTGTCGGATCATGCGTGGTTCCTTAGCAACGAAAGGGCGGATGCCCGGGTGAGGGAGGGCTCGAAGGATACCTTTATAGGCCCCGAGCCCTTCTGCGGGTTGCCCAGGAGCCTCATTCACGCTTCTATCAAGAAATGGATAGAAGACCAGCGTCTGCGCTGGTGGGAAAGTACGCCAGGGCAGAGGCAGGCTAAATTCTTTGTTCAAAAATTTACCTACATTCACCAGGGATCTACTGGGCAATAGCCGAAATGATATAAGGCTAATAGTGGTCTACTAGAGCATTGCAGGCTGAATAGGCACATGCACCATTTACTACTTACAGACAACGCGTTATGGCGTTTCGGCAAAGTCAAGAAGGAAACCCCGGTACACATCCTTTGTGAGTGTGCCGGCCTGGTGAGGACAAGGTTTCTTCAACTGGGGACTAACAATCCCGAAGCCACGAGCTTTATGACGGAGCCACTTTCAGCTTTGCTAGGCGTGATTAAGAGGTCGAAGCTGAGGGATGTGCTAAAACCCAGGGGATGCACAATAGACCTCTCAATGAAGGTCGCAGTGGAATGAGGCGTGGCCCTCCCCAATCTAATCTAATGGTGTTAAGCTAGAGTTTGCCTATGAGTAACCTCAAATTTAACATCAATTACCTCAGCAGGTGCTTTATTGTTAATAATAATAAACTTTATTTATAAAGAAAAATGATACATTTGAGCAGAATGAAAATCATAATAAAAGTTCAACATGGCCTTGGCTGTCTGCCGCAGTTGTTGCTTTAATATTACAATAATTTTTAAGTATAAATTTTTGTCAAATAAATGTTTAATAATAAAAATAAAAACACATCTTTCTTTTATACAATAAACATTTAGTACCATACAGTTCTGTAAGAGGTACTGATCTGTTTAATCCTATGAAAGCAAGCTTTTTTCTAGCAAAAGAAATCATGTTTTTACAATTTGCGGTGCAGAGTAAGTTTGCAATATGGTGGGTTGATGTATTAGGGCCCAAATATACAGTGCGGATATTGGATAATGATGGGCAGATAAGAAGAAAATGGAGATGATCCTCTTGAGCACCCTGAGTACACAAGAGCCATATTTCATCCTCCGAATCCTTTTCAAGCCAAGGAACCTGTTCAGTGCCAATAATTCTCCACGCAATCTGAACAACACGTTAAATCGTCGAATTGGAAATTAATGAGATCCACGCTCATGATTAGTCCAAATTTGCAGGCGCTATATTGTTGGGGTGGGATGCCAAGATCTCAGTAGAAGTGACCCCTTACGAAAATTATAGTGGAAAATTTAAACCCAATACTTCCATTAGATACATTTTTCTGGAAAAGCTACTTTTAGGAAGAAATGGGGTATCACAATATCTCCCTAAAACGTTAGGTCTCACAAACGTTTGGCTTTCCTCAATTTTTAATATCATTTCAGTACAAGTTGTAAAACCAACTCATGATGGATTATAAAATGTTGATTTTTTTAAGAAATTTTGTTAATTAAAACGGTGAAAATTAGGTGAGAGAAAGTTTTTGAGTGTTTTACACGAGATTTGAGGTTTTCACATTTCATCAAGTCTTGTGACTGTATAAGGTATAAGTTCTCACTGAAAAGCCTATATGTCTTTTATATATTCTTGATTTTTATTAAGAGCAGCATTCTACTGGGGCCAGAAATAGGATTGTTGGTTTGGAAAGACCAAATGTATGTGCTAATAAACATCTTGTCTTGGAATTCAAGTTCCATTGATTCTTTCCTGTAATCCAAAGAATAACCTGGTCCTCATTATGGTCCTTGATCTGATGAATTGCTTGTAATGAATTGCTAAACGAAACAGCAAAGACTTTATATTTTTTTAGTAATCCATCATATTCATTTTCTTCATTATTCTTTTATTTGATTTGTTAAAAACGAAGTACTTATTTCATTGAAAATAACCTTACCATACCTAAGACAATTTTGTTAATAAATAAAAATTCCCCACCAAAAAGGACTACACTGTATTCAGTTTTAAATAAAATATATTTATCGCTAAAAATAGTAAAACATTGTAGAAAAAAAAACAAACACTATCATTACTTACATACACATTAATAGTTGCTTTTATCTGGGTCATTGGGAAGTTTATACTGATCACTTCCTTGGGAATATAAATCTAGATTGTGCAATATTTTTAAGCAACATGGTGACCTGTCGTTTAAAATAATGAAAGTTCTTTTAGTTTTTTTACAATTATTCGGTATTTTTTTTTTCCAATCATTTTAAAATAAAGAGATAAAAATGTAATTAAATTAAAAAGTGACAGGTTTTATGCTGTGGAGACTATAATTTTAATTAATAGATTGTATATAAGTACTTAACAGTTTTTTTTTTTTTTAATCTTAACACTTGTTTAAAAACTATATTTAAACTTGCATGACACCGGTCTAAACATGTAACTATAATATTAACTGTGAACATAGTAAATTTCAACAGAATTATAAACAGACATTAACGACATGTTCACGACAGTATATGATTGATTATTCTGACAATGGTCTATGAAGTCAAGTATTAATCGAACATAATTGTATAGTTAAGGACTGAGAAATCTTTTGGAAAATAAAAAAATAAAAAAAAAAATTGAAAACTCTTTAAAATAAAAATTAAAAGAAAAAAAAAAGAAAAAAAGATTTAGAATGGGAACCCAGTGAGTTTGTCTGTATGTCGACACTTCTTTCCAATGTGTGAGAGACTCCTGTCTTTATATTATCTTATGGGAACTTAAACGACCCAATTCGAAACGTTTTTACCATTGTAGTCATTTAAAAACATTATTGCCACATATATATACAGGTTTCTACATACCATTTTTATTGACGATTTAGGCTAGAAGAAAACTAATTATCTTTGATAATAACTTTGGGTATTCTAGTGTCTAATTTTTGTTTTTTTTTTTTTTTTTTGTCAGACAACCTTTTTTTCGCTAGTGACAAAGTTTCAGATGAAGCAACAGCATTTCTTAGACAAAGGTGGAAATTAATTAATAATTTATTTATTTCTTTTTTTTTTTTAATGTAGAGAGAATATGTAATAATACTTGGGATTAGACTATTGTTTATAAACGGATAATTTTTTTTACTTGGCATTCCGGTGCCTGTGATGTCAGTTGTTTATCATGTGGCTTGAACACCTGAAAGCAGTCAATATCCATAAAAGAAGCAGACTATTACGTGATAAATATCTGATGTTTTTTTCAAGAATACGGATCCAACAATTCAGAAAAATGTTCTGCTGAAGTGCCGGTAAAAATTGACTCCAGTAAATCTGAAAGTACATCTGTGTAGGTTAGATTGTTGTAGGGGATTATCGCAATGCGAACTGAAAGAGCCTTCTCAGTGCACTCCCGGCCTCCAAGCAGTGTTTCTAGCTACAGACAACACTGCTCATCACTGTACAGTGAGTTGTAGAGGCTCCTAGGAAGAAAAAAATCTAAAGGCAGCATGCTGAAGACGAACCCGGGGCCTCCGCGTGGCCAGTCCAGCGCGCTACCACTGAGCTAATCCCTTCCTTCTCCCTTGGCTTCCGCCAATTAACTAGGGACGGGGACCCTAGTTTGTGTACTGTGTATGTCCTTGCCTGTAAAGTGGAGAGTGTATGTAGTTTAAGTGTATTGTGTACTGTTCTGACGAAGTATACTATTGTGTCTCAGAACATAGTGTACTGAGCTGTGGAAACTAGTGGGGTCGCCACTCTCCACTTTACAGACAAGCAACAGCATGCAACAGATACCCCTTGCGGGCAAAGTATATCTACTGACTTCTCTAAAACTAAACTTTTTCTAAATTCAATTAATTGCTCGCAAAGGGTATCTGTTGCATGCAGTTACTTGGAATGTAGCGACTCCACGGGTTACTACAGCTCATTTTACTCCATGCACTTTGACAGAACAGTACACAATACACGTAAACTACATACTATTCTTTACAGGCAAGTTCAAACACAGTAGTACACAAACTAGGGCCTCCGTCCCTAGTTAATTGGCCTAAGCCAAGGGAGAAAGAATAATTAGCTCAGTGGTAGTGCGGTGGACTAGCAACACGGAGATCCCGGGTTCGAATCCAGCATGCTGCTCTTAGATTTTCTCTTCCTAGGAGCCTCTACAACTCACTGGCCGATGATGGGCAGTGTTGTCTGTAGCTAGAAAACCGGAGCCCGGCAGTGCACTGAGAAGGCTCCGTGGGGGCACAATAGATCTTTCAACTCGCAGTGGAATAATCCCCTACAACAATCTACAATTTACAAATTCAATTGATATATCTCCGAAAATCCGGAGTAAAACACTTAGACCCAATATTTTGAATGCAGTATTTCTCAACTTCCAGTTAACAGTATTTTCCATTAAATGTGGAATGTTGACTATAGATAAGTATTTTATTATTATACTGACAGGGTGGAATCGTATAACACATTGTAGTTGAAGTAACATTTAACCTGAAAGCCTGACACCATGCCACTGTTCAGCATTTCCAAAACTCAATTTTACACTGAAAAATGTTTCAGATTAAAATACTGGCCTATACAAGTAAAATATGTAACGTATTGCCTACTTTTGTCCAGCTACTTGGTCAGATATCGTGGATGGAAGTGGATAGAAAAACCTACATTACTATATATTTTCATAAAACCAAGTACCAAATATTCCTCAGCTTGGCAGTCCACGCCTCTGACCTTCCAAGCGGATAGGCTTATATGTATGTAGTTAGCAGTACAAATTTTAGAGAACATCATAGAATCTTCGAAAATATTATTTGAATCAAAACCCAAAAATTCATTCGAAATATTATTTTCTTTAAACTCAAAAGATGATTCAGATGCTTCATTCAGACATAACTTGTTGACTACACTTTAATCGGGCCTCTTAATATTCGTATATATTTTTTGGACTGTAATTTTTTGTTCGCTATGACATA
Source organism: Triatoma infestans (assembly GCA_011037195.1). Taxonomy (NCBI): domain Eukaryota; kingdom Metazoa; phylum Arthropoda; class Insecta; order Hemiptera; family Reduviidae; genus Triatoma; species Triatoma infestans. The sequence goes on along the minus strand of JAAEAF010005719.1, from coordinate 33,335 downwards.
TAGTCGTATATGTATGTCCCTGCAAATTGAGTAGAAAGTTGTGTTTCTAGCAATACATAGTTGAGCAGTCCTCACTTATGAAGCAATCTTTATTAATAATGTGAATCTATCCGATCAGCCATAATATTTAGCTCTTTATTGTTAATTACTAATATTTATACTAGCTGATGGAACCAGACATTAACATTTCATTGCCATTCAAGATTCTGAAGTTCTGATTAATCGCAACTGTATAATCATAAAAAATATAAGAACTAGCTAATATTATAAGAAGTTTAATTAAACATATTGTACAAATAATTGACTTAGCAAAAGAGATGTAATTAAAAGATTTAAAACAGAAATATATTCATTAATCAAACTAGCCAAGAACGATAGATAAAACAATAATTATGTCGGATTAAATAACTGATAACATAGTTAAATGTTATTGAAATGAGTCTGCAAGTACAAAGAATTTATTTTTCCTATAACTTTTATTGATTTATATATTTATTAATTAAATTTTTATATGATTTATGTTTGTTTATGAAATATTATCCAGTGATGCACATATTCAAATAGTTGAATGTTATTGAACAAAATATTTTATTTTAGATTTTAAAGGCATATTATATATTAAGGGAAGAGATTACCTTATTGGTTAGCGCTTTGGACTCCCACGCGGAGGTTCCGGATTCGAGTCCAGTGCTATTCCTTAGATTTTTTTCTCTCTATAGCTCACTATTCGGTGTTGGACAGTGTTGTCAGTGTAGCGAGGGAACACTGTCCGGAGGCTCGCAGTACACTGAGAAGAGTCCGGGCACTAAATGACCATAAATGTTGACGTGCCTTAAATTAAAAAACAAAATTATTTTCACTATTAAGAATTTTTTTATTTTATTCTAGGCTTTATCTAGGCAATTATTATTGTTTAAAATCAAATGAAATTCTCTGATTATCGATTTATAAAAGACAAACTTAAAAAGCATTTAAAAAATATTTAAGTTATCTAATGAACTTTTAATGGATAAAAGTCAACTTATTCAAAGTGTACTGAATTATAAGGAAAAAAATTAAAATGATTACATTATCTATGTTTAATTACTTTTTTCATCTCAATCCTCAGTTGTTAATTTCTGTTTAATTTTTTAGTCAATAAATAAATATATAGAGACGCATCCTATAATTACCTTTTAAATAGTTAATTAAAGAGATAGTAAGTATTTAGCAGAGGAAAAAAATAAAATAAATTGCGTGATCAGTACATAAAATTTTAATAGCAATAATATTTTAGTCACGAAGTGATCAACATCGTCCGGTAAGTTGTAAATATCAGGTTTAGTAGCATCATGTTACATAAAAGTTTGGGCATCTCATCTCCTCACTCTGACAGTGCTCAGTGTGTGTGTGGATAGAGTAAAAGTTTTCTTTTACTTTAAGAATAGGACAATTCCAAGGTATATATATATATATATATATATTATGTATAGTCGATGTCACATGTCACACATTATTCTATTTATTTTTTCGTAAAATTCTTGAGAATAGGTTTTCTGTTTGTTTTTTTCAAATTTTCCATAATAAGAATATAATGTATCTAGATATGTTAGGACTATTATTTAGTATGATGTATTAAAGTACGATCTGCATAACAAAGTCAATGTGATGCTCTGGATAATGGACACCGTTGGAAGCTAATGCTTTACTGTATCAACTATCCGTTATTATTTCAGGCTAGCTGCTTAGGCCGGCAGGGTTAACATGTCAGTCGACTTGAAGGATTGCAGAGATTGAGTTTGAAGAAGGGAACTGAGATGGAGGGATGCTATGGAATCTGTTGTAATGGAGTTGACTTTGAAGAAAGTATTTGAACGAAGAGGATGGTGAAGGTGTGGAAGGTGAGGGTAATAAGCAATATGTTGTAACAAGCGTGCTACCACTGAGATAATCTCTTCCTTCTCTCTTGGCTTTCGCCAATTAACTAGGGACGGAGACCCTACTTTGTGTATTGTGTTTGTCCTTGTCTGTAAAGTGTAAAGTGTATGTAGTTTAAGTGTATTGTGTACTGTTCTGACGAAGTGCATGGAGTACTGAGCTGTGGTAACCAGTGAGTTCGCTACTCCCTAAGTAACTGCATACAACAGATACCCCTTGTGGGCAAAGTAAATCTACTGACTTCTCTAAAACTAAACTTTTTCTAAATTCAATTGATTGCCCGCTAGGGGTATCTGTTGCATGCAGTTACTTGGGGAATAGCGACCCCACAGGTTACCACAACTCAGTACTCCATGCACATCGTTAGAACAGTACACAATACACGTAAACTACATACACTCTACTCTTTACAGGCAAGGACAAACATAGTACACAAACTAGAGTCTCCGTCCCCAGTTAACTGGCGAAAGCCGACCGTTTTATGTATCTTCACCCCGATTTATATGTTTAGATAGTTGGAGGCATAATAATAAAGAGCAAACTGTAAGATGAAGGATTTTGGATAGAACAGTTTATATAGGGTTAGCTCGTTTGTGACCTTACCCCCTATTGCGCAACAGCCCATGAAGAGCCAAGGCTTGCCAGACGGCGTTTTGAATAGCGGGGCGTGTGATTAAGCACGCCGCAGTTCCCACACCATCTAGTTCCGGTCTTCGCTACCTAGGGTGCTAGTAACTGTATCTTCCCACTTTTTATCATGATGCTGTGTCAACACCGACTTTGCCCACGCGGGAATCGAACCCTGAGTTCTCACTTAGAGCGTTTGAAGTTTCCATAAAGTTCTAGTCCATACATTCAGAATGCAAACAGTGGATTAGAGGAAGTCTGTCGTTCTAAAACATGAATTGAAACTAGCAAGTAGCGTAATATAGTTGTTGAAGGAGGTTTCTTTTAATTCTGATGTTAGGTTATATTTTAATCGCATTACTTAATACACAACAAAATAACTGAACGTGGACTACGATTGGTAGGTAGTATTAGACAAGGAAACAGGAGGTCGACTTTCTTGTTCAAAGTAAACAATCAATATATTGGGATTTGTTTTCCAGATCAAGTCTAGTCTTAACATTTATTTAAGATTTATTAGTTCTTGAATGACTGAAGATGGATTTGCAAGAAGCGTTGGGTTGTTATAGAATGTTGAAGGGAAAGGAGTTTGGTATTAGGAATATCGATGGAATAGTTCTCGACCAGTCAATGTTTCAATATGTCTATAGATTTTTGGGTATTGGTCAATGAAAAAAATTCTAGTTAAAGGTAAACGTTTCGATTATATTCCATAATATTCCTCAGTACCTGTATACAACAACAAAATCAAAGCAATAAATATAAAAAAAACAGTAATTCTAACTTTTTCAGTTTTTTATTTTGATGCAAAGTTTTTAAAAAAACAAATAATTATATTTATTGTTTTGATTTTGTTGTTGTATACAGGTACTGAGGAAGATTATGGAATATAATCGAAATGTTTACCATTAACTAGAATTTTTAACATCGACCAATACCCGGAAATCTATATAAACATATAAGGAATATGTTAATAAGGTTGTGTTGGGATGCCTCAATTTTCGCTTATAATGAAATTGTAGCCTGACATTTTCCAGATTCTAAGAATTATGTTTCAATAATTTTATTAATGCCTGTTTCTTAAGGGAAAATTAGAAGAAAGAGACACACCGTTATAAGGGCTTATACTATTCATTTCCTGATTGAGTGACTGATAAACATTTAAAATGTAATATAAAAATTACATCTAATAAATTATAAGCAGAAATTAATATATACTAGATGGACAAGAAACTACGGAATATTTGATTCTGTAATTGTTTAGCGTGTCAAACAGTTTTAACCAACGTAATGTCTCTATAGCCTTTTAAGGAACAATGGAATAATTGAAACCACTGAAAACTTCATTGTTTACAATTTAGGTAGTTATCGCATCTTTTTTTTTACCAGATATCTACCATTGCTGAAGATATCAAAAAAACTTTGAGCATAAAAACACATAGATTTAGTAATGGGTAGTTTTTAGAAATTAGGAACCAGGTCAAGTGTGATGAAGAAATAGTATAATGGGAACCAAGAATGGCTCGCGGACTAACAATGACATAAAGACAAATTTGAATTATGACATTAAAGTTATTGATAAGTGGATCCTGCTTAAAATATAATAGCAATTATAATTTTATTATTTATCCTCATCTATCAATAATATAAAATTGACAACATTTGTATTAATGAAGTAAAATCTGAATAATTAAATTATTAGAGATAACCTGGTTGTATTTTATATTTCTGTTACTCTGTTTTTTTTTTTAATATCAGCAAACTCCAAAGAAATATCTATCATTTTTATGAAATGTAGAAATAATTTACAACCATTTTCATTCGCTAATTTGCCTAACTATTTGACAGAAGTTTGTCCAGTTATGGTAGCAAAAATTCTTTCATACCTTACAAAACAATTACCTAGACTTTCAAGTTAAGAACTAATTTAACAATATAATAAGTTCTCCATTTGGTGATGTAAAGTTGATAAAGAATATTACACTTAAACAATTTTCAAGGTGGCATGAATGACTATTATACATTACTATGTAATAAAATCTGTAATATAATCACACGATGTTTAACATTAAAACTTTTTCCACAATTGTTCTAAAAGATCTCTTAACAATTCATCTACAATTTTTGATAGAAACAAAAGTGATTATAATGTAAAATGGAAAACAAAATCAGTAGTAGTTTGTTTATTTTTTTTTTAAAAAGAGAAACACCTCAAAATACTTAATATTTACTGCAATAAATACTAAACATAAATGATCTTAATTTTCCAATGCAATTCCTAAAATGGAGAGAGAGGAAATTCTTATTTAATTTACTACAAATTTTACAACCGCCATAGATTTTGTACACAACAGTTTCTACCTCTTGCGTACAGAGAGCAGTATTGCTATTCGTATTTAGTTCAAGGTTTCTTAATCAAGTAAGAGGACAGACATAATTATGCGACAACATGGATTTATTTGCAAAATTAAATTAAATACAGTTTGCATTAATTTTAATCAGATCTCTTGTTATGCAATTACAACATATCCTCAAGTAATAAGAATATTTAATGTTATAATGTAATAATTTTTTGTATTTTTTATTTTATTATTAAGAAATTCACAACTGTATAGTGCAACAAGTGAATATGATGATAAAGTGACATAGGGGGCGTGAAAAACTTGTTGGGAGATGTCTCCCAATGGAGGTATTCCCCCTATTAATTACATTTTATTAGCAGTCAAAACATGCTAACATAAAGTTAGGTGGTTGCGGGGCAAACGGCGTTTTGGTTTCGTGGTAGGGTTGTGTGGGAGTAGTAAAGGAAGAGAGTTTTTGGACTAGGGGTTTAGGATGGTTGTGAAAATTTTTTGTAGAGAGAAAAGGATTTGAAAGGACAAAAGGGATTTTGAGGTCAGTGTGAAGGGTTATGTTGGAAACAGAACGGGACATTGGTAATTCTTCTGACGGTTTTTAATTGGAAAGATTAAATGCTATAGGAGTTGGAATGCTTGGTTGAACCTCAGACCTCGTATCCGTATATCTAAATGAGCTTTATAATAGTGTTGTGGATAAGTGTTTTGTTTTCAAGGAAAAGTTTAGAGCGTCGATCAAGTAATGTAGAGAGAAGTTTGTATCATCTTTTTAGTTCAGGTCTTCTTGATGTTGCGGGCGGATTCCAAGTGAGTCTTTTGTCTATAGAGAATCCTAAATATCGGATTTTGTCTACTGTTAATATTATAGTTCCATGGAGAAGGATAGGAGGAATCGTTGGAGAGTGAAGGATATGCATTTTCTTTTGGTGGGATTGAACTTTATTCTCCATCTGATATGCCAGTCTTATAGATATGATATTAAGGATTGTAGGGCACGGGATGACAAAACATGACCGGGATTCGGATCAATAACATACATGTGTCAGCAGCATAGGAGTGGATGATTGCTACCGGGTGGGTATGAATATGTGAGGCATAGAAGAGGAGATGAGCAAGGAGCTCAATGCAATATGGGCAAAACGTAGGTTTCTAGCAAACTACTGACGCAGTCTCAACCCGGCAGCTCAAGTGTTTTTTATGAAAATGACTGCGGAAACCTAAAACATCCTTTTATTTCTATTCTTTTGAATTTCAATTAAGTTCCATATAACTCTGTTAAGTTGAAAAACCATAATCATCAGTAATTTGCTAATTATTACGTCCTTTTGTAGTTAATTTGGGTTCTTTTGAAGTAAAATTTGAATAAAATACTCTTATTGGAAACTGCTTCATGTTCGATTCACTTAAACCTCAGTATCTTAACAACTTTAGTGTAATATGCAATACTATTACTAGATAGTTGCATAGTTAAAAATAGCTATATAGAAATAAGTAGCTTTTATTTATATTGTTCTCATTATAGATCAATAGCTGGTTCTCAACATTATTAATACAATAATGACTTCCTGTAATAGTCTCAACATCATATAAATTTCTGTTTTTATCTCACATAAATAATAACTCATATCTTTTTCTAGTCAAGTGTTGTAGAGTATATTAATTAAACCGGTTTATTTGGATTTCATAAATTATTTAAAAAAAAAAATGTCTGCTGTGTTAATGTTCTGTTTTTGCATAGATCAAAATAAAAATCTACACAGGAACATTTATAGTGCATAATTTGTAACGGCTACGTGAGACTCTAGTTCTTAAGATCTTACATGAATTTTGTAAGATTTGAAAGTAAACTTCAAGTAAGAAATGAAAAAATTGCCTTTAATGTTAAAAAAAAAAAAAAAATTAAAGATTTCTGACTTTACAAGTAGGCTTGTTTAACTAAGATCAATTTTGGATTTCAAGCTTTGAACCTTCAAGAGATTCGTTGATTTATAATTGAGAAATCAGACCAGCTGATAACTTCACCAACTACAAGAGTTCTACTGAAGAAAATAAAATAACTAAGGGAAACTAAGATTCGTTTACAGTGCAATATTTGCAAACCCGAACTAGGTGTGCACCTGCCTTTGCAGTTGATTGGTAGGTATAATATAAAATTGAAAGTAGAACCGTTTTGAAATAGGCAATTGAAATCGAATAATGCAATAGATACATAAAAAAAACATGAATTAATAAAGTTTTACTTAGATTAGATATAAATATATTTCATTAACCAGCAATTATAGCTGTTACTGTAGGTAATATTTTTTTATTATATAGGTATATAGATTTATGTTGTGTTGATCAGTTAATTTATTAACAATTAAGGATTACTTGTACTTTCAATTTTCATTAAACTTGGAATATGCACTTCATACCTAATAATGTACAAAAGAGATTACTCGTTGATGGCAGGCCTAGAAGATATTCCCTGATCACGAGATCGACATATAAGAATTATGTCGGAAAGGGAATAGCTCAAAGGGAGCGCACTGGACTAGCAACGCAGAGATCCCGGTTCAAACCTACCTAGCTGTCCTTAGATTTTGTCTTCCTAGAAGCCTCTACAGACAACACTGTCTGTAACGAAATCCGGAGGCCGGCAGTGCATTGAGAAGGCTCCGGGCGCCAATGACCACAGATCTTCACACGCCTTAAAAAAAATATACTCTTATGTTGTGTTGAAATCTGTAAAATATGTATATTTTTAAATAGCAAACTTTTGCTTAATAAGTAATATTTCTATGAAATGATGTGCGTCATCTGCTGCAAAGTAAAAAATTTCTTAAATGTAAGAAAAATAATAATAATTAATTGTGGTGCATAAAAAATATTACCGAAGAATCGTTACAAAGAACAAAAAGATTAGCCAATCTTGATCATCCAAAATTTATAAATTAAAGTGAAATTTGAAAAATAGATTAACTAACGATTTAACATAAACAAAAATTATTAAATTAAAGATAAGATAGCCCTAATTTAAAAGTATGAAAGAGCTCTGGTGGAAGTGATAGCGGGATTTGAAGATTGCGAGCTAAGGGGCATGAGAAACTATCTTGATATAGTTCCTGAGAGAAGTCGTGACAGCTTGGAAGGAGTTATTGTAAGCTGCTGTCTTAGATGACGAACGTAAAGGTCAGAGGGATAGGACTGGGTATGCCGAGAAGAAATAGATGCTATGAATTGGAGATTTTTGGCAGGTACTTGATTTTTTTGAAAAAGGAAGCTGCGTCGAAAAGAATTTGTTATGGAAATGTTGGAGCTTATCGTCACGACTCTTCACTTTCTTAAAAATATCATGTTCTTAGACGAGGCAAAGATTCACGTGTCAATCGACAACAGAGCGTACGGGATCGAAAAATCCACATGTCTACGATCCCAAAGAACATGTCCGCGATAGCCCAAAATTGAACATTTGGTGCGGTCTAATGAAGGACAGAATCATCGCCCGTTTTTTTTCGGTGAACGCACAGTGACTGCCCCCCATGTACTTGGACATGTTGGTAGAGTTCTTGTACCCCCAGGTACAGCGGCTTTATAACCTAACATCATTTTTCAAGCAACATGGGGCTTCCTCACATTGGAGTCTTGAATGTGGCATTTCCTAATCGCTGGATTGGACGCGATGGACCAATATGGTGGCAGCTAAGTTTACCAGATCTCACTCCAGTGGACTTCTTATCTGGGGTTACATGAAGGATCGCGTGTAACTTCAGTGAATAACATCCCCGAGTTACGAAACCGCATTAGTGACGTGATTACCACACTAACAAGGGACATGTTGGAGAGGACACTGCAAACAATTATGTTCAGGCTGGATATTGTTCGTCCTACGAATGGGGCACATGTAGAGGTGTACTAATGTGTACAAAATAAATTTTATGAGCTCTTCTTTAAATTATGTGTAATTTTCTTTGTACTAACATTCATACTTTCTGCTCTAACATTAATTGAAATTAGGGAGGTTTGAGCGGAACACCGCTTGTACATACTTGTATGTATTTTTCTATAAGTTTTTTTTATATTGGGCTGAACCCTTTTGTAAACCGATTCTAAGGAGCAATTATAAATTAATTAAGTTTTTTTTATGTTATTATTGCAATAAGAATCATAATAAAAGCCTATAATTTAAATTAATAACAGGCGCTCCAATCTTCTTTTTTTTAAAGTTAACTTCTACAATGCACAAACATTTCTTGTGATGCATTGCATTGGTGGCCAACATTGACTTTTTTTATTGCATAAACTTTTGCCATACACTTCTATTGATTTAAAACTACATTTATTATTTCAGAAACTAATTTGTTCCACAGCATTGTTACAGTCTAATTCTTTTGCTTCTGAAAAGTCTGAATTCATAGTTGGTCCAATAGCTTTTCTGTTGGATATAAAAGGAGAAATGTTGTCATCGCTCTTACTATGAATTTTGAAACTATAGGGATCATATCCTTGAGGTAATTATACAATAAGAAGTACCGAAAATACAAATTACAAATTATTGTTATATTGAGGTTATTGCTCCGAAAATTTAAATGCTTAGAATAGTTTTTAGATTAAACTGTGGGGTGGTTTGGGGGGAAGAAGTTGAACTTTCGGTTGTCTGAAACCATGTCGGATCTCCTGGTGAAACCTAAATGGAAACTGAATTATTTTGTTCTCTCTCTGTCTCTCTCTCTCACTACTTTTTGATAAATATAAATATAATTTCGCTCAATGTGTGTTTCGACATTTTGGCTCGATTAAAGTAGGGAGCACTCGGTTCTTCGAACCGAATTTTAAAATCATTGTAAATATATGGAACTGAATTCTTTTTTTTTCTGACCTGCGGACAATGTTCTCTCGTTATTAGACAACACAGTCTATCATCACCGGACAGGGAGCTGTAGATGCTTCTAGGAAGAAAAAATCTAAGGACAGCACAGCTGGACACGAACCCGCGTCCTCCGCGTGGGAATCCAGTATGCTAGCTAACCACTTAGCTATTCTTACTGAATCATTGCTCATTGTAATTTGACAATCTCCTCTCTCTTTAATATAGCCTTGAAATTAGGGCAATTCATTCTTGATTTCTTTGTGAAAGTTCTAATTTTAGAATTCACAAATTAAGTAATATTAAATTGCAAAAAGGAAAAGACAATTTATTAACATATTGGAGTGATTTCGTAAATTCTATTCACAATAATCATAAAACATTCATAACCTTGCCAGTTTACGTATTTTGTCACAAAAACCGGAAGTTTACTAATTTGTTATAAAAATAATAGCCAAAATATTTTAAATTCGGAGATTTTGTGTTTTTTTAAATAAAGGTTAAATTCGACCAGTACAAGATTCATTAAAGCAGATCACTTCATTAAATTTAATATTCAAAATGACAGGTTTATTCAATTATCTTTCAATAAAAATAATTTGGGACATTGCATAACTTTATAGCAAGAGGAAATGCATTAAAATTTTGCTTTTTTTGTTTTTATGCAATTTTCCTGTTTCAGTAATTCAATAATTTTGAAGTGTTTTTTTTTTTTCATTTCACGATTATTAATCATTTCCGTATATGTTTCAGCCCAATAGGTAATAGCTTTCACGCTAACACAAACCTGTATCGGATAATCAATTAATATTTATTGAATTCCTACAATAATATCAAGTTTTAAAATCAGATGCGTAATAAGTTGTAACTGACGCCCACGGTATTTTTTGTTTTGTTTTGTTTGTTTTTTTATTCAAAATTTAGCCTTAGGATGTTTTCAGCTATTCTTGTTCCTGTTAGCCTAGTTTTTATTTGTAACGGTTCTTTGTTATAAAACCAAATATCTTGAAGAAGTCTTCTTTTTTTTTAATTGTATTGAATAATCGTTCATTAACACGAAATTCTATAGATAGTATTAAGAGTAGACATTCTCTCTTTCTCTAAGAGTGAATTAGAAAATATTTTACTCTCATATTTCCGCAGATCCAAAGCTCTAAATCTCATCCGCTCATCATTAGCTTTCTCATCTTTATCATCTCAAGTATTGTTCTTCCACCTAGCTGAATCGGTTTTACATTGTTGGTCCAATTTAGTGAGCGGAGTTCAAGTAATAGCTGTCAATCCAAATTATTTCCTTCTATGCACTTCTGATGCCATAACTGTTGTTTTTCTCAGCACTTTACAATTTTTTACATAAGATAAACCCCTCCAAAAATGAGCAACAGACACAGATTCATTTGATTTATGTATAATTTAAAATTCTGTATGAATATCATTTATGGACCATTTACAGATACACAAGATTCTACCAAAGGGAAAAGATCTTCATCTTCTCATACCTTTTGCGATCGCACATACTTGCGTATCCTGCTCGCTAATTACACCAAACAATTTTTTTTTTATGTATCTATAATTATTATATATCTATGTGTTATGTATTATTATGTATCTATGTGTTAAATTATTTTTGAATTATTTAAGAGTTTTTTTTTGTTCATATAGAGTCAAGTCAAGAAAGTACATGCATCCCTACAGCACCGTCTCTCAGAAGCCAACATTGATCGCCTTGTCTACCCTTGCCAGTTACTTTTTCCACAGCTCACCCACTCAAGCAGCGTTCGCTCGAGAAGAAGACGTCCCATCACCAGAGCTCAATTTGCACAGAGCAAATTAGTTTTATACACTGGTTCTTAAAGTGCTTTGTTAAGGTCTAACTAGGTTAACAGGAGGTTTTCCAATACGTGGGTAATGTGTACAAGCCTTTTAATTTGCTCTGTGCAAGACTATGTTTTTCTGATATCCGCGGATAGTCTCATTTCTTCGGGCTGGGCAATTTTTATGCAATAGATCGCGAGTCATTGCGGAATAACGGGAAATGAGAAACCAGACCAGCTTGCCAAAATTGGTATCGCACAAAGAGCAACCAACGACTCCACTAGAGTTCAACGTGGCCAAGATGATCCTGAAAGAAAGGCTCAGGCAGGAGGTGGTTACAAGACTCCAGGAACAGGCCAGGGGAAAACAATGGAGTATCCTGAGCAACCAGAAGGTCGGTTACGCCACAATCTGTCCAGAAGCGAAGCGGTTGCATGCTTTAGACTGGCAACAGGGCACGACTATTTCCGGGCCCATTTGCACCGTATTGGTGTGGTTGATCGACCGGATTGTTGCCCATGCGGAAGTAGGGTCCCTATGAGGATAGCCATTTGTTTTTTGATTGTGAGGCCCTACAAGATGTACGACAGCTGTCTGATAGCCAGGCCAGCACTTATTATTTTAATTCAAAGATTTATTGGACTGCTCGGAGTCGAATGGCTGAACACCAAGTGACTCGGCATTAGTAAAACAAACAAAAAGTCTCTGTTATCACACTTTGTTTGACAAAACAACCTGAAGATTGGCGAACGCCCGAAGCCGGTCGATGACCACAATAAGAAGCAGGCTATCACGGAAAATATCTCTAAATGATTATTTCTTCATGTTTCTTTTAGTCACACTAAATTTCAAGAAAATAAGAAGTAACAAACAAGTCATTATAATCTTTCAGGCTTCCATGTCATGTAAAACACTTAGGTGTTCCAGTTGAGACCTAAATGTTTTACAAAACAAATAAGTTTGGTCTTTGCTAGGCAACTAATGAATGAATGCACTTTTTTAGTGCATCATCAATAATTTTGGACAAATTATTTCAATTTTTCATGAAATTTACATCATTTTTTTTTTGACTGGGTAAAGTAAAATAAGTAGAAATTAGTTTTTACATAAGCAAAATCTATGCCACAAGATTTTTATTAATACAAATATTTTGAAATTTCATCTATTATTGAAATATTTTTAGTTAACTTAAAATCGTGATAATCGTGAACAAAAAACAAAAAATAGAATGATATTAAGGGACAAACGTTTAGACTGAATTATCCACTTTTTTTTTTATGACTAACATTAGAACATTCATAAATGGAAATGTAGCATGCGCTAAAAAAAAAAAAAAAAAAAAATTACCAATCATATAATATTAAGTCTCTCGGTTGACTATTTTTGTTCGTGATATAGGATACAATAAAATCGTGTTATTACTTAGTTAGAAAAGTGTGGCGGGCGGAACAAGTTCACGAGAATGAAAGTCAAACGGGTATGGCCAAGAGACAGTTCATGCTCAACCAATAAGATATACATACTACTTACATCATACAGACTGGCCGTTGTAAACAACACAAACTTGCCTACAACAAACTAGGTCCCCCATGTATATTTTATTTCTGACCGTATTTAAATCTTTCTCTAACTTCCTTAACTGGTTTTAATCTTCTATCTTATTAAACCATTAAAGGAGCCATAACTATTCACTCTTACTAGTTCCCTGTAATTAATTAAACATCTCCAATTTTTTAAGAAATAATATTGCGAAACTTTGAATTAAACTTTAAATTAGCTATTTATTAAATTCTGTTACGTTTTAAACTTAAATTGCATACTAAATATTCAGGATAGAAAGAAAGCTGTGTGAATATTTCTTACCAGATATTTCATTTAATTTTAGATACGATAAATTATGAAACAATTCGTCCTATTCGTAATAAACTTCACTTTACGTTTAATTCAGTAGAAAGTTTAATTGTACACACAAAAATGTTATACAATAAATACACACAAAAAATATGTTTCATGTCATTGAAAATATAAGTTCGAATAATAAGTTCTGTTTACCTAACTTAGTTTAAATTTTTTTTTTTTTTTTGAATTTGTTACAACAAATACAACAAAGATAAGAAAACTTCACATAGGCATGAAAACAGCAATTAATTTTCCATAAATTCTGACTCTCCCATTTTCGATAACAGAGCGCTGCACTTGTAGCGGAATTCGCTCTACCTTTGGCTAGTAGAGTGCTCCACTTGTAGCAGTTGAATACCATCCATACTGCTCCCCCCCCCCCGTTGAAGGTGCAACCTTCTAGCCTCAATACCAAACATAATTTAGCAAGACCTCGTTTTATATTCCTTTAGAGGTTTTAACTATGGCAACGCGTGCTAACCGGTCAGATCCACAGTGGAGCTCAACAATTCGTCCAAGGCTCCGTGAAGAGGTGGCCTAAACTCTTCTTGAACTAGTACGAGAAATCCTATGAGAGGAGCTTTGCTGTCTTTAGTCCACTTGGTATACTGTTGCAAATATTCACGCCACCACCGTTGCCAAAAGTGTTGGTAGAGTTGTTTGAATTCGTTGCCATCGTGTCCAGTAGATTTAATATTCATTTCAGGTCAATTCAGGGGCAGGAAAAGAGCGGAGTGGTTGTCCTACCAGAAAATGTGCGCGGGGACAGTGGATTTAAATTGTTGGGATCACTGGATTGTCCACTTAGTCACAGCTCAGAACTCCATGCACTTCTTCAGAACAGTACACAATACACTTAAACCACATACACTCTACACTTTACAGACAAGGACAAACACAGTGCACAAACTAGGGTCTCCGTCCCTAGTTAATTGGCGAAAGCCAAGAGAGAGGGAAGGGATTAGCTCAGTGGTAGCACGATAGACTAGCACCGCGGAAGTCCCGGTTCGAATCCAGCAGGCTGCCCTTAGATTTTCTCTTCCTAGGAGCCTGTACAGATCACTGTACGGTGATGAGCAGGGTTGTCTGTAGCTAGAGAACACTGCTTGGTGGCAGGCAGTGCACTGAAAGGCTCCGGGGGCCCAATAGATCTTTCAGGTCGCTGTGCGATAATTCCCTACAATAATCTACATCAAGTGGTCTAGAATTTACCATCGCTTCAATTTTTAAAAGAAACGTTTCTAATTCGTCATATGATAAAATTTGGTTTCTCAATACTCGTTTAAGATGCCATTTTACAGATTTAATACAAGATACATATAATTCCCCAAAATGAGGAAATCATGGTGGTATAAAATGATGCCAAGTTATAACATAGGCGCGATGAATTCATGTATCTAATGCTGATAGTTTCTGGAAGACACTAAGCGTTGCAGTTCATTTTTTGCTCCCTACGAAGTTGGGAGCATTATCTGAGTATATATGTTTCTTAGTCCTACGTCCAGCAATCATTCTTTCAAGAGCCTCCAAGAACTTCTTAGTTGATAAATCGGCTACTATTTCTAAATGAATGGCCTTGGTAGCCATACAAACAAAAAGTGAGCCATAAGTTTTAATTGGCTGAGTTCGCGTTATGCCATTCGCTTATATAGAAATGACCCACTTATTATTTAATTATTCTATTAGCAACTCCTATCACCATTTGGGCTAAGATTAATAATATCATGGAGATGTTACATTTCACTAAAGCTCAAATCCGAATAAAACAAAACAGCTAGCTGCATTTCCGCAAATATTTCAAAATAAAAATAAAAAAAAAGAAATAATCTGTCAGTTATAATTATTATCTCTGCGCAAATCAAAGGATGTAAGATCTTTTAATTTAATTTCATTAATTATTTTATTTCGCTCTAATTACAAAACAGTATACTTTTAAATACAATATATAATATAAATACAGTGATATTTTAACTTTCTCTTTCAAAACTATAAATCTCAGTAGGATATTACGAAAAAGGAAAATTAAAAATGAAGAAAAAATTGTAAGTTGTGATAAAAAAAAAAAAAAAAGAACATTGTGATAAACGTATAGAATTTTTAGTTCTTCCAGAACATGTAGTTACATACATGCTGGCTGGCAGGTGGATGGATATTTGTGTAGATTTAGCAACCAGTGAGGAAATTTATACAATAAAGAAGTACGCTTCTCTTTTATGTACAATATAATTATTAGCTTTTCTATTTTCATAATAATCGCATTTTTTTTTTTTTTTTACTGAACTTGAAAACAATTTTATGGTTATAAAAAATTTGTTAACCATAATTTGGTTGGTGGGTAACAAATTTTCTCTTGAAATAAATTATTTCTTAGTTTTTTTTTTTGTTTTAATTTAAGGCGCGTCAAAATCTTTGGTCATTAACGTTCGGATCCTTCTCAGTGCATTGCCAGCCTCCAGACAGTGTTCTTTCGCTACAGACCACGTCCATCACTGAACAGTTAGCTATGGAGGCTCCTAGGAAGAAAATTTCTAATTAATAATTTGATTTCAAGAGATATCTTGTATTTAGAGATTTTTATTTTTTTTTACTGCTTATTTGAAGTCAATAACTCATAAAATTTAATTAATGCATTGCTGGTTCTTTTAGAATAATTTCAATCAATAAATCTAAAGTAACTAGTCTTCCCACTTAAAATCAATTTTTTCTTGTTTGTGTATGACATATCAGGGTCATAGCAATGTCAAAGTGGCTCCAGCCAGCCGCCATCTTCACAAAGAATGGCAGGAAGAAAGGATAATTTATAACTAGTGGCCCAGCCGGCCGCTGTCTTCAAGACAAGGGCCGCGGCCAAATAAAAACCCTTTTCAATAGAAGGGTCAATACATTACATCAAAGACAAGCACCGATAAAGCTGGCCACTGACCTAAATCACTGGTCACCAAACTAACCAAAGTCGCACGCTACAAGAGATGTCTTAGTATGAGTACTTACTTACACACTTAACAGTAAGACTAATATAAACTTCGTCCACTGGAGAAGGGGATCATTATATCATTCACTTTACACAAATATCACGAGTATTATCATTATATCACTATAGCTTCAGTCTATCAGTATATATCATTACAGTTCGAGAGCGCGTCCCTATACAAGGTTAAAACTTATAATTATTTTCATAGTTGTGCATATTAGTTTATTTATTTTAATCATTTGTTGTTTATCTCCTATTTATTTCTAATTATTTCATGTTAATATTTACCAATTCTCACATTTAAATTATTGTAAAAATATAGTCTATTTTTATAAATTCAGTATTAGTAATTCAGGCAATAACTCTCCGAAACCTCTAAACTAACTTCCGCCTAATAAATCCCTCTTCAAGACATCTAACTTCCTACCTCAGGAATCACGACAATTGATTCCACTACAGTACAATCACAAACTTGTTAAGATTACCAAACAATTGGGTAATACAAAAAAAAAACACTCCCATAATTTCAAACATTTAGCAATTTTTGCAGCTCTAATTGAAAAAACTTTTCTTCAAATTTGGAAGAATAATGATCCCGTAATAGCCAATAGAAATCTACAAACCCACCACTCCTCCCTAGAAAAATGGTTTAAAAAATGGGTCATTAAACTCAATGAAAACAAGTCCCAAAATATTACCTTCACTCTTCGACGCATTACTCTTCCTTTCCCCAGGCTACTACAACTTAATTCCCTTACCAGTTAGTCAACGTCACTTGGGCTTTATTTAGACCTGGAATCCTCATACACAACTTAAAAGAATAGAACTAAACAGACGCTTTCGACTACTAAAAAGACTACTGGACAACAGATCTAAACTTTTCCTAGACAACAAAAGACTAATTTATACATCTATTGTAAAGCCTATCTGGGGGTAATGGGATAGAACTATGGGGGGAGGGGGGCAACCAAACGCTCAAATCTTCAGAGACTCCAATCCTTACAACAACCCAGAATTCTCCGTAACATTGTAACTGCTTCTTTTTACGTCTCCAACCGAACCATACACACTGACCTTAATATACCGTTCATTGTTAAAGTCGTCCAAACTCGTTACAGGAAATTCCATATTAACCTACAGTCATACATAAATCCTTTTGCTCAACACCTGTCTTCCTAATAACCCTCCTAGGCGTCTTAAAAGACAATGGCCTCATGAGCTTCTCTCAAGTGAAGAAAGTGAATAGTATTTTTGTGTAATTTTGGAGTGTTACCATTGGCTAGCTTCTCCACTCATTATGTATGTACGTTCTTTGTAACCCGGAAGGCTGTCTCCTGGCTAAGTGATTTATAAAACGTATGAGACAAGGAGGACTTGCATTGTCTTCTCTCCCCGAGTAGGATACAATTGAGAGTTGTGGTATTATCTGGACATTCTTGGCTATCTATTTACATAAAATAGATAGAACGTCCAGTTCTTTGTGTCAGAATTGTGATGCAGGAAACGATGTACTATTACCTAGTTCAGTATTCCCGTTTCATAATTCACGAGATTCCGCAAATTTTGAACAGTCACAAGGGAACGTTTGGGGTAGTTGGAGATTAAAGATACATGGAAGGAATCGCTCCTAGGAGCGATTTTTTATTTTAATTCAAATAGGCTTAGATCCCGCGCCTTCATGCACCCATTTAATAACAATAATATCTAAATTTATAATAGAAATACAAATATAATTGGAACTTATACCGTTTCTTTTCAGTATTCTTTTTAGGAGACAGGCATCGGGAAGCTCATTCATATTTTTTTTCTTATTTCTTGAATTAAGTTCAACGCTATTGAACTTAATATTCGAAAAATATGCTGCAATTTATTTCCAACAATATATGCATCCGTTGACTACCGAAGATAATAGAAAAACTTAATAATAGTCAATGTTACCCCTTGATTCTCCATTAATACTCCAAAATATTTATTTCATTGACTCATTCATTTAACTCATTCATTGATATTTCATTTTTTATTGAATCTTTGAAAAAATTCTACTTCTTCGTAAAGTACCTTGCAAGAATAAGCAGTCATATTCTCAAAAAAGCTCCCTGTTATTCTCTGTGTTTTTTTTTTATTATTTTTTTTTTAAAGTTTCGACTATTCAAGCATAGAAACTTCGAAATTGATCTTTCAAATTTAATAAAGAATTTTTGAGATGATTAACGTTTAGGTTTTATTTCTACCGTCATATCGTCCACTTGATTCTTCATAAGTATGTTGAGAACATTGATATTTTTTATATATTTTAAACAATAATCGATCATATTTGATGTGTCCCACTTTGACCAATAGAGCTTTAACAGTGAAGACTGAAATCTTTTAACAATTTTATTTTCCAAGAAATAACCACTGCTCATCGGTAATTATCTAGGCAATGCAGAATGCTAAATATTAAACAATATATTAAAATGGATCTCAAAATGCACATTTTCACTGTTGCGAAAACGAGGAGTATCGCTGGTATTTGAACACACAATGTCAATTAAGCCATTTGTCCTGATGATAATAATAAAACAGTTGCGGTAAATTATCTGGAATAACATTATTATACCTTTAATTGATATTACATGACTGTATTCTTAGATTTAGTAAGGTGAATTGAAGCAGGGCATGTAATTAACAATTATTGTAAAGTGGTACAAGAAAGACTTGTTTATGAATCATGTTGCCGTCTTACGGACTGTTTATGGACATCTTGTTCAAGTTCATTTTTCTATTTTTTGTAATTGTTTTCCTCATAACATGGGTGGGTTCTATTTGCAGGTTTGCATTTTTTGGCACAGTATTCGAGAAATACAGTATTAGGTTAGAGAAAACTTACCTCCACTACATATTTACTCTCAAGGCGTAGTAGAAATATCAAAACTATGCGACGACTGAAGGTACACAATTTTGGGCCTGCCCTCCGTTAATTGGCTTCTAAATAGAACCTTGACAAGCCACTCAAAGTTATCATAACTGGTGTCTAGGAGCATAGACCGGTCAATTTTAGGCAATTCCTTGTACTGCAATTATTGCAAAATGCCATGTGGATACATTTAGATCAACAAATATGGTGGGTAAAAACCTCGACAAGGCTGTGTAGCCATATGGATAATTGTAGGCCTCCTTACGATCACTTCAGACTTAACAAGTACTTGGATCTCATGGGCCTGATAACGGATAGCTTGCATAGGTTTTGTCAGGGAGAAAAAGAAACAGAGCCTCGCAGTTACTGTGTTAGTGTGAAGAGCTTGTGTGAAGGCTGAGATTTCTGCTCTTAGAAGAGAAGAAACTGACACCGTCAAGCTTCACCCAGGAGTCTCTGTCCAGACTCCTAAGTCCAATTAAACAAGACTGGAGTGAGTACTCTAACTTGTGGGTGCCACAATAGACCAGTAGAGATCACGGTGTTCGTAGAATTGAAGCCAACCCCCACAGAATCTAATCTAATATAGGTTAGAGAAGAATCGTCTCTATTCATTAATGTGTTGTACCTATAAACGGATTCATAAAGACTTTTAGTATATTAAGTCATCAAAATTGTTTCCAGTGATTGACCCAAAATATAAGCTTTAGAAACAAACCTCTAATTTTTAACTATACGTAATTACAGAAGTGTACAATTTTAAAGAATGATTCTTACTTCACTCGACAAGAGAAAGAAGTACTGTAAACTTGGATTTGGGAAAACAAAATAGATAAATGATACAGGAGTTTAGATCAAAGTTAAAAATTTACGAAGACTTTCTTAGAAATATTATCCATTTCTTTTTAAATGAATCTTGCCTTTAGAAACATTACTAATTATTATATATGTTCAAAACTAAATAAATAGTTTTATCTGAAAAGGCAAAATTAACAATTGTTATGGGTAAGGGAAGGTCATTGTCTGTTTTCCCGAGCCATTGAACGCAACCGCGTGCTTAGCAATAGATTGCTTTATTGTCCCTGACAATAAAAAAATATCAAAACAGACACACGGACGTATGGAGTGAGAAAAATGCTGAAATAGTCAGCCATTGCTCTTATAATAATAGTTCACTTTTCTGTGGAGTTGCAACGTTCAAATTGCGTTCCACTATTGTGGCCTTAGTTGGGCAAGAATTAGTAATATAATCAATATTAAATTAAATTGTTTGAAATTATTTTGCCATATTTATTTAAAATATATTATCAGAATAATTTATTTTCAATAATAATATATATCACATATATTATATATTCTCAATTTACAATAACTATTACCTCTACTTTCCAGGCAGCGTCCGTCCGCCTTTGAGCTATAGAAGTTGATTCGGAAGCCGGGAAGTATATAATAAGGCTAGCGGCATTTCAGCTCTAGTGGAAAAACTTGAGGGCACTAATAAATATTTAAAAATATCATGTATTTATTTGAATCAAACATTATCTTTATTTAAAAAAAAAGATATTAATTTTTTTTATAGTATAATAAAGTAAATAAAATGAAGGGATTAAATTTATATAATCTGTCGGGTAATAATGTTTCTTTAGGAGAATGTTGATTTTTTTAAACTATTTTGATGAATTAGCAAATAAAACGTAGGTAAGGAGATTACGTTTATTTTGTACGTTAAAGATAAGTAAGGAGAGAAAAGTTAAAGATAAAAATACTTCATGAATCTAGAAATATCTTGTTTATTTACATTGTTACAAAACCTAGATGCATTATTATTGTGAGGCCACATGTACTGCAGCTGTTGATTGATTACATCGCCCAAATCTGAATTTCGAATCGATTCTTAGTCGCTCTGCGAAAAGGAAACTTGACTTTCAAGATAAATTACCTTCACAGTTTGGAAAAAAATGAAAATGTATATTCATTTTTTTTCTGCGATACACAAATTTCTAAAATCTTTTACCCTCTCCACAAACAAATCAACCAGTATCGTTTGTGATATAAACACATAGTTTAAGTCATCTCATTGATTGCAAACATTACTCTGACGGTGGATGAAAATCTACCCGAAACCGGTCAGAACCAACAAAATGAAGCATGCTATGATGGATAAAATCAGCTTTGCGGACCCAATCACATATTCAATCTTATTTTAAGTTATTCTTGACGTAATTATGAAAGATTACTGCATCTATCGTGAACATATTATGGAATAAATAACTAATAAATAAAGTAACAAAAATAAATACTAATAAATAAAGCAAAACAATATAAAATAGTATAAATGAATAAATAAATTGCAAAACAATTAAACCCCTTAATTATGCTTTACTTTGTCACTTACGCACACGTAAGCACTCATATAAACACGCCGCCCGACACCCACACCATACTTACTTATTTCTTCAAGTACCACATGCAACCACATACATATTACAACTACAAACATACTTATTTCTTCAAGTTTGTATGTGCATGTGTGAGCGCTAAATAGCATGGCTGCAAACGTCGGGCAGCACATATGTATGAACATCAGTTTATGGAATAATTGCTGGTGAATTAAAGTAAACAATCATAGAATGGTGTTGATGGATATATCGCGAGACAATTGAATTGTATAGTCGTGCTGTCTGAGATTCACGTGCACGTGAGTTGTCTGATGCTCATACACACACACACATACGTGTTGTCCGATGTTCGAAGCCTTAGCCTCTGGCGCATGCTTATACAAACTGGAAGAAAAAAATCTGATGTGACACACTCCGATGAATTTATTTTACTCCTGTTTAATACAATTATATATAAAATTAAAAATATTCTGTAAACTCAAATTTAACATATTTGTCTTAATACAATAGTATGCATGATTTACTATCATGTATATCAGTTAATAGGATAGCATGATTAGAATAGAAGTGGTGGGGGAATAAGTACCTAGTTGTTGTGGTGGTTGGTTCCGCAGAGCTGGAAAGCATCAGAGACATTTTCCGTGGTAGCCTGCTTCATTTTGTGGTCATCGACCGGTTTCGGGCGTTCGCCCATCTTCAGGATGCGTTTTTCAGACAGTGTGACAACACAGACTTGCTCAGAGCAAACTCAGTTTACACACTGACTGGTTTAACTGTATTTAAAACTAAACTCTTAAAATAGGTCTAGGAGTATGGTCAGCTGGGTGGGAAACACGTGTCTGGGTTGCAGCAATTCCGGTTATTGCATTTTGACCGAAACGTTAGTACCAGATGCGATGATACCTAAATGAAAATAATTTTTTTTTTTTTTAATAGAATTTGAACTATTAGCAATTTTTCGATTTGAGATACACAAACACTCACAAAAACAGACTATTTGCTAAAAACATTTTTTTTTGTTTTTACTATTCAGTAGATCTCAAAGAAAGTATTTCCGATGAAAACTCTTCTTCTTCTCCTTACCCGTTTCCTTCTTGTTCGTGTGCGAAACTATAACCAAATGAACCACCTATTTCTGTCAAAATTGAGTTTTTGAGGGTGAGGAGTTATTTTTCTGAATCATAATTATTACTTCTTAAACAGGCGATAGCAGCTCTTTAAAACAGGCTTCACAATTCACTGTATCACGACAACTTGGGCACAAGTTTTGAAACTCCTACTATCGTTAGATCACTGAATCAGAACTGTGCAGGGATTAGATACAACAACTTTGGAATGGGTTGTTCGGCTTTGCACTACGACTAGATGAGTGAAGTTGTTTGTTTAGAAGAGACCAAGTGGTCTATCCGTGACGATGTCCATGTATTGTGCGTGAAAAACTTATATTTCGAAAATTTCACATGACCGCAATATTTCCTCTTACAGTAAGTAAGAGAAAGTAAACAGTAAATAATAAAATAAAAATGAAGTTGAATAAACATAATGATTATTAGATATAGAAAGTAAAAATAAATAAATAAATATATATAATGCACTAAGTACATAATAGATGACAGTAAAGACTGTCTGCATTACCGCAACAGAATGGCAGTTTTACTACTGGAGTCGGTAAGAATAATGAACCATGTTATAAAAACGGCTGGAAAAGGAGAGAAATTATACAAACATAATATTTATTACATAATTAAATTGAAGTTAATAAATAAAAACCTTTCTTTAATACTATTCACTGTATAATAATATCTCTTACTAATATAATTAAAATTGTTGGGAGAAAATATATTGCTGTCTGTGATCCCTTCTATTGTCACACTGACCCACTGTCGTCCATTCTATTGTCATCATACTAAATTACATTATTAGTATTATGTCTGTGATGATATAAGTAACGCTAGGATATATCGTAATGTTTTATTAAAACTGTTAATCACATAATTAGAGGTTGTGTATGTGTGTGTGTGTCTCTTATTCAACAAAGGATAATTAACATTTTCAATTGGTTAATTTATTTCAGTATTCTACTAGTTCGATTTAAGAAAGTAATAAAGAGATCTGGTTGGGTAGAAGGACTTGTTATTTTATTTAGTTTGTCTGCGAAATAAATATATTGAGTGTTATTGACAGTACATTATTTTTTTTACTTATACTTGTAGAATTGTAAAGTGTATGCAACGATTAGTATATAATATGCCACCTGTATATTTGCTCCTCAAACTTGACCATATCGTACTGCCTCAACAATATGACTAAGGTTTGCCAAAAGCGATTTTTATTGTGGGGCTTTTGATAAGTACGTCTCGGTTCCCACCGCCGTTAGTTCTCGCCTTCGCTATCTAGGTTCGCTACTAACTGGTAGCTCATCACTTTTTTTCTCACAATGCTGGGTCAACACCATCTTTGACTGGGAATCAAACCATTGAATTCTCTCACCAAAGACGAACGACGGCAACCATCTTACTAGACCAACACGTGAAAGGAGGAATTAATGAACAAATGCTTTTATAACGACCTTTTGAAGGCAGACACATACTTCACCATGTGCTCCCTTTCTTTCCATTCTTTTAATATTTTATAGATCGCGCCTGTTCGTATTCTTATCGTTCCGCTCCTACAAACTAGGCGATCATTTACGGGCAGGAGAAATGCAGCCTCATACAAAGGAGGAGCGTTGGTGCAAGTTCTCTACAATGCACAAACAACTCAACACTCAATCTTTTTAAAAAAAATGTTCAAAACCCTGAAATATGCTCAAAACCGTTTAAAATGAAAACCACTTTTGCTAATAAATATATCTTCAAAGCTCTAGTGAAATTTAGGAATGAATCTAGCGAGATTCACTGCTCTTCAGAAACTAAGGTACTTTGACTTGGAATAAGCTAAGATCTAATTTCAATTTCTGTTACTGCTTTAAAAAACAATTTAGGAACTTAAAAGGCAGTAACTCCAAATTTTCAAACTGAGTTTTACAATGGCAATTTTATTTTGAGGTTTCTTGAATGTGAAATGAATGTTTTACAGAATCATTGGCTAAAACAAATGTAAAAATTAAAGCAAAACAAAAATTACACAAATATTAAAAAAAAAAAAATAAGGATGTAACGATCCCATGATTATACACATCCTGGAAATACGCTTCTTCCTCAATATATAACAATTTAATATTATTTTAGTGATTAGAAAAACTTGAATTTTGAACATACATTGTGCCCTTTTTTGTGACTGCATAAGCCAATTATAAACAGAGGAAATGTTTCTACCATCAACACAATAAATAATAAAAAAATGTGATAACCTAATTTCAGAAATTGGAATTCAAACTAGTTTCGTTTCCTAGTTATATATCTTTAAAATAAATTTGAATATAATATTTAAATAAAAACTATTATAACGTATTAAATTATTGTTCTCAATAATGCTTGAATAAAAAAAAAAAGATTATATATATATTACTTTCTCTCATTGTTGTTTTTCTCTAATAAACATAATTATGATTACAGTAGTTCCCTTTTTCTGAGAATAATCTTATATAATACTGTATAAGCAGTGCTATTGAGCCTTGCCCAGCAGTTGTATAGTTTAATTTCAGGTTATATTTCTATAAAACTATCAACAATTAACAAATAACTGTCCATATGTAATGGTGTGTTCCATTTATTATATAATAGAATTACAAAAATATAATTTGCTATATATATATAAGGTTTACTCCCTTACTTCGTCCAATAAGATTATGTCATCTTTCGCAGTTTTATATCACTTTTTGTTTTTTAATCTGATTTTATTTCTGAGGAATCCCGTTAAGATATTTATCAAGGACATTTTGGTAAACTTAAATTTAGGCGATGAATATCTTATGGAGATAAAATTAGCGTTTTTTGATTGTTTAATCTATGCTTGAAATGTACAGGTCTTTGAGCGTGAATTTGAAGAACTTTGGCTCCCTTGGGTAGCTATGTTGAAATTTCTAAATAATTTTACGAATGTGCAGATGGACTCAGTCTGGAGTTCTGGAGTTCATCCATGCAAATTATAGTGGTTACACTAATTCCAGTTAATTGCACACTTTATTATTATTATTATTTAAGGAAGGGG
Organism: Triatoma infestans; assembly: GCA_011037195.1. Classification (NCBI taxonomy): domain Eukaryota; kingdom Metazoa; phylum Arthropoda; class Insecta; order Hemiptera; family Reduviidae; genus Triatoma; species Triatoma infestans. Next base: position 7,456 of record JAAEAF010005719.1, on the reverse strand, counting down.
AGGGCAAAACGCTATCCAAAGCCTCCCTGGGCCCATATAGCTACCCCTAAAGAATAACAACTACTGGGTCTGGAACAAAAGGCCAATCCCAGGTTTTACCCATCTAAGTTTCACCACAGACCGAACAAATCGGACCAAAACCTTAAAAGAACATAGCTTACGATCCTCTACCGATATCCTATTCCGGCCGAAGGTCTAACTAATCTCCCCAACACAACCCACTGCACATCAGATGCATGGGTGTTTCCTCCTCCGTCTCACAAATTCTACAAAAGTGGTCAGGCATAAGTCCCATTGTATAGAGATGTCTCCTTAAGCCACAATGCCTAGTGAGGAAGCCAACCAGATACCTGAGAGAGGTCCGTGAAAGACATCGGATCCCGCTACTCAAAGCTCCGTCCGGACCCCCAATGAGCATCTTAGACAGCCGACAGCCATAGCAGAGAGAGAGAGAGAGAGAGAGATAGGGGCAGTCTCACTCATACTTTAGGCCAGACTAGAATGGGAGAAACTGCTTAAATACAGCGACGGGAGAGTATTTAGGGAGTCTTATAGCAGAGTTCATACAGCAGTCACTACGCGTCATCAACTTCTCTCTTTACTTCTCACTACCTTTCTATATATTTTAGTATAAAATCCAGGCAGTCAGTGTTGCTTTTATATTATACAGTGTTCAACTTCACTTCTAGTTTATTCGTCTAAACCAAACCATTTTCTCTTCTTCACAAAACCATTATACAAAACAAAGAAATGACAGGTTCACTATCTATATTAACTTTTATTCTTCCAGCCTCATAACACTCCGCATTTGATCATATTAAACAAAGGGAAGTAGAGCAAGATTGCCACGGTCATAGAGTATTGCTCCTAAGTCATCATTTTCAAGTAAATATCTTAAAGCAGGAAGGATGAAATGTTCGCAATCGATTTCTAAATTTTACGGCAGAAATCTGTGTCAAATATCCTGGCGTTTATTAAGGAAACAGTTGATGTGCAATTATATTCAGGTGTAAATTAAAATCAAGGAGGAGTTACAATGGATTCTTTGTATACTAAGTATAATGTTGTGAAGAACTGTGAACAATATTCGATTCTGGTCAATGAAGATATCTGGGTCATGGACCTGGAACAGTTGGCAAAGTTTCGTAACCAATGGCTGTAAAATAAGTTCTATAAAGGAAAGAATATAATATTGGAGGTGTATGTGGTCGCATATCAATGGTAATGAAATATTTATTCTTGAAAGGAATTACCAATCTATTAATAATTTCAACAGGTGTAGTATCAGCAGTGTGGCAAATAATATGCCAACCCTATTACTTTTCAAACATTTCTACACATTTTTCAAACCAATCTTGAGTAAATTTATTTTAAGACAAACGAGCAGGAGCTAGCTCAAACTTAAACCTAAAAACGTCTATATTTTAAAATACCTGTTACTAGATAAGTGAAAATTCCTTAACAAAAAACTGCAAAATTGGTCCGAAAATATCCTAGGAGAGTATCAGTGTGGTTTTGGACCTGGTAGGTCTACTGTGGATCATATCTTCTCCGTTCAACAAATGCTGGAACAATCTTACAAGTATAATATTAATCTGTACCATCTTTTCATAGATTTTAAGCATAAACAGAGAAGAGTTAATTACAGTTATGCTGAAACTAGGGATTCCTAGTAAGCTAGTAAGGCTAACTCGGATGACACTAATCGGAAGTAGCAGTAAAGCTAAGATCCAAAGTATGCTGTCGGATACGTTTGCGGTAAAAAGCAGTTTGAGACAAGGTGATCCTCTATCCCCAACTCTCTTTAATCTAGCGCTTGAACATGCAATACGGGCCATTCGGACTAACCCGAACGGTATCATTCTCAACAAAATGACACAACATCTAGCCTACGCTGATGATGTTGTGATAACGGCTAGAACAAGAGAAGCGCTTGCGGGAGTTTTTGAGGAATTTGAAGATGCCGCAACAAAGATGGGTTTGCAGATCAATGACGACAAAACGGTGTACATGAGAACCACGAGAAATTCCAATAGTGCCAGTGAAGATTTCTCTTTTCGAAGGCATATCTTCCGGGCTGTAAGTCAATTTAAATATTTGGGAGCTCTCGTTACCGAGAAAAATGAAGGGCTGGAGGAAATTAAAGCAAGAGTAAAGGCCGGTAATAAATCTTATTTTGCACTCCAGAAGCCATTAAAGTTCAGAGGCTTGACACACAGAGCGAAGGTTCCTATATACAAAACAGTAATTAGGCCTATCGTTACCTATGGCTGTGAAACTTGGATACTTACCAAAGAAAACGAAAAGATTTTGAATATATGGGAAAGGAAAGTACTCAGGAGAATATATGGACTTGTCTGTGAGGGTGGGCACTGGAGGATTAGAAAGTATGCCGAACTTCAACAGATGTACAGCGAGCCGGATCTGGTCTCTTTCGTAAGAAGGAATCAGTTGATGTGGAGAGGTTGCCAGCTGAGAGAATTCCCAAATAATTACTGAAAGGTAAGCCTGGAGGACGTAGAAGTAGAGGACGCCCACGTAAAAGATACTAGACGATTTGGAGGAAGTCCTCCAAAGACTAAGTGTGAGGAGATGGAGAAGGATGAAGACTTGCCCTAGAGAAAGAAGAATGGCGAAGAGTAGTGGAGGAGGCCCAGGTCCTTGAAGGGCCGTAGCGCCAAGGGGTAGGTAGGTAGACAAGTGAAAATTTAAATTATATATATGACATACTTTAAGTTAATATGTTGCTATTGTAGAATTGTGTCAATTCAAACCAATTTTGTATTTATGCGATAAAACTCCTTCGTTGCACAAGTCCATACATTTAACAGATATATAATTCACAAACTATTGAAATCATTAATACAATCCATTGGGCTAATATTCCAATCAAATAAAATGAAATTATATCGAAAGTTCTACCAAAGAACAAATTTAACCAAGGATATTTTTTTTTATATAACCACTTAAAGCAATTATGATTCTTAATTATTATTATCTAAAAGATTGTCATCAGACGCTCTATAATTAGCTGTAAGAATCGTCTATGTCAGGAAGCTTAAAGAAAAAGTTAGAAATTAAGTTATATAAATATTACACTAAATTCTTAAAACCTTTTTTATTATTTTTTTAAATAGTTAAGATTTTGTAAATAAAGCCACTCTTCTTATATGTGAGGGGGGCCCAGATGCAAAAATTTTTTTGGGACCCTTTTTTTGGGGGAGGGGGAGGAAAAATTTTACGTCGAATTAAAAAGACTTGAATTATTATTTAATAAAATGTTTTATAATAGAGCTGGCGGATATGGTAAACCAGTTTAAGTACTTGGGAGGGTAACTCTCACTCCAGGTCAATAGCTAGAGCGGCATATTTTCGATCACAGTTTCACTGGCCAAGTTCGGCCACTTAGAGTAATTACATAGCAAGCGACATTACTCATTCAACTAAATATGAAGTTTTTCAAGGTCGTGACATGATCAGTAGCTTGCACAAGTATGGGATTCCAGAGCAAGTAATGGACACACACTGCAGAGATTTTTCACATGTTGACCCTTTCCCACCGTCACAAAACAGACCTGACTATGTGCCTGTTTCTTGGTGAATTTCCATAACTTAAAATTGCATCTAAATTATGTAACTAATAAATCATTAAACATGAGTTCTGAACATTTTTTGGAATCTTCTTGGAAGCAAACCATTCGGTGAAAAATAGGATGATACAAGAAAAGTTGGACAGAATTATTACCGATGCATAAGATGTCTCTTAATATTATTTTCCTAGCTGGTAGCGAAATAGATCGAAAAGTAAAAGATTTAATGAAACCATGAAGTCCGCTTATAAAGAGCAAGATATATAAAAAAAAATGTCAAAAGTATTACCGTCAGCTTTATGCGCAACTGTGAAGTTAGTGGTAACAGTTACTTCAATAATAGCCTTAGCGATATCCGTTGGCTCTTCAAGGCTAAGTGTAAGTTGTTTAATTAAAATTATAAACCTTGAAAAAGCTAGGCTACGCTTGGTGCTTTCTACACCAGAAATAAGAGGATGCAGTACATTTTACAAATGCTTGCCTAATAAGAGTGTAGAATTAGATATTTCGGCAAAATGTGTTTGTCAAGAGGGGAATTAATGTTTTATTAAATAACGTCAGATAGAAATGTTTCGTTATGTTACTAAAATATTCATTAAGCTGTGAGGAATATCTTAAACAGGTCAATTTAACTTTGAATAGATATTTAGGTTAATAGTGTCTTAATATGAAGTCATATTAATATAACTTTTTGGGAAGGGAATAGCTAAGTGGTTAGCGTACTGGACATTCACGCGGAGGACCCAGGTTCGAGTTGAGCTGTGCTACCCTTAGATTTTTTTCCTAGGAGCCTCTACAGCTCACTGTCCGGTGATGGTTGTCTGTAACGAGAGAACACTGTCCGGAGGCTCTGGTGTGCACTGAGAAGGTTCTGGTCACCAATGATATTGACGTGCCTTAAATTAAAAAATACGTTCAGTTTATAAACGTTTTATTTGTTGAACAGCAGATCCAATCTATTTAGAAAAAAAAAGAGTAAAAATTGACTAGAACTTTAAATATTTGGCCTTCCTTGAAGAGAGATAAACAAACGCCATTTAGACTTTAATTTACTTTATTAAACACCATTTTTTTAGAATCTCTTATTTCGCCAAAAGAGAAACAGAGAGTGAAACATAAAGAACACCTCTTAATCGCTATATTATTTATTGTGTAATGCAAAAAAAATGATAAAAAATGCTGATAAACCTAATTAATTTACATTGATAACAGTAAATTAAAAGGCGATTTTTTCTTTGCAGATAACGTAATTTGTCGTGCTAAGTATATATTTCGCTAAGTATCCCCATAAGAAAGAGGATCCATTACAATGTAACAACTATAGAGGTATAACATTATTGAACACAGCATTCTAGGTTCTGACGAATGTACTATTTAACCGACTATTTCCTCATGTAGAAGGTAAAAATAAGAGGATACCAGTGTGGATTATTTAAGGGAAAGTCAATGACAGATCAAGGGGAGGGATTAGCTAAGTGGTTAGCGCGTTGGACTCCCATGCAGAGGTCCCGGGTTCGAGTCCAGTGCTACCCTTAGATTTTTTCTTCCTAGGAGCTTCTACAGCTAACTGTTCGGTGATAGACAGTGTTGTCTGTAGCGAGAGAACACTGTCCGGAGGCCAGCAGTGCACTGAGAAATCTCCGGGCGCTAATGACCATAGATGTTGAAGCGCCTTAAATTAAAAAAAAAAATGACAGATCAAATATTTGCACTTAGGCAGATTCTTGAAAAGACGTTGGAATATGGAATAAAAACATATCACCTATTTGTCGACTTAAAGGCAGCTTATGATAAGGTTAATAGGATGCGTCTGTATGAGGCAATGGAAGATCTGGATGTTCCCCGAAAGCTAAGCAGACTGGTGAAAATGACTATGGCTGGAGCAGAGTGCTGCTACTAGTGCAATCACACCTTCGAGAACAGTAAAAATTGAGAACGGCCTGCGACAGGGTGATGCTCTGTCCGGCTTATTATTTAATATAGCCCCTTGAAAAGGTAATTAGAGACTCAAAAATGCAGACAAGTGGGCATATGTTTTGTACATCGACACAATTATTGGCATACGCCAATGATATTGTTATAATCAGTAGGTCGGAAACTCTCCTTAAAGAGGCTTTTAATGCCCTGGAGAAGTCAGCAAGAAGGATAGGGTTAATAATTAACGAGGAAAACCAAGTATGTGGTAGCAGGAGCTGCTATAAGCAATAACCCTCTTCAGATTGGAAATTATGATTTCGAAAGGGTAGAAAAATTTAGGTATCTGGGCACATTTGTGAGCTCAGCCAATGACATGCTCGAGAAATAGAGATATGCGTATAGTAGCTGCCAATCGAGGCTGCTATGGACTCAATAAATATTTTAAATCAGGTATGGTAACCAAGGAGACAAACGCAACTCTTTATAAAACATAAGTAAGACCCATTTTAACATATGGCTCAGAGTGCTGGGTACTTACTAAAGCATGAGCATAAGCTAGGGATTTTTGAAAGGAAGCTGCTGAGGCGCATATATGGGCCAATAAAAGAAAATGGTGAATGGAGGAGGAGACACAATGTGCAACTGTATGAACTTTATAAGGATATCTCCACAGTACATTTTGTAAAAATATGTATATTAAGGTGGGCAGGCCATGTACAGCGTATGGGAGATGACCAGATGCTTAAGAAAATTATGTCCTTTAAGCCAGTTGGGAAAAGGAAAATAGGCAGGCTAAAAAAGAGATGGCTCAACCGAGTTTGTCGGATAACTTCAGAAATGGGAGCGCCGCAGTGGTGGTCATTGGCGTTGGATAGAGAGCGGTGGAACAAGTTCCTGAAGGAGGCCAGGGCTCGAGCTGGGCTGTAGTGACGGATATGTATGTATGTAAGTATATATTTCGTAGTTAATTACGACACTTTTGTCGCAGTGAATATGCCGCCATATGGACGTATTTTGTAGTGCAGTTTAATATTTTTCTATATTTATAACAATTGGAATTGATATTGTACTGGATTTTGGAGTTTGACTTCAACCGCGATTTATTCGAAAAATCCTAAAATAAAATTTCCTTTTGCTACGTACGTATTGCGAAGATAATAATTAAAAATACATTGATTTCCAAATATTTCATTGTTCCGAATTTTGTCATCAGTGTCAGTTGAAAAATTAAGGAATAACTCAATAGAGTTTTTGTAGAAAAATGTTTTGTTTGTAATGAATACAAAAAAAAAAAGAAAAAAATACAATAAGACAGGCGTGTACAGTCACGGTACAGGTGATGTGTAATTGGAAAGTAGGCTACGACATGAACTGTATGGACACAAAACGGTTTAAAGGAAGCATTCGGCCTTGAAATACGACCGTAGACTTCCTTTGATTGTTCACTGTCCATCGGACCGCTATAAAACAGATTGATGCAATATATTGCAAGTGTACGTACATATTGCAACAATATATGCATCTTATTAATGTATACAGTACATTTTTTTTTTCCTTTTTGTGACATGAAACACGGGAAAATAAATTCTAATATTCATGACAAATAAATTAATCACCTATAAAAGAAAAGCAAATGATATACCTACAATTTTGAATTTTAAAATATGTTCATTTTCTTGGGAATATTTAATAGATTTCAATGCTTTCAGCATTTTTTGTTACGAAATATAATTAGATTAGCTGGATCCGCAAAGCTGGAAAATATCTTTAAGAAATGTAAATCCTTTTCATTAAACTAAATAAAATAATCGTTCATCATAGGAATACGCCTGTGTATTCTTAAAGTCACAGGCCGCAGATTGATTACAAGACGAGCTAACTGTCTCGATGTCGTCCCTATTACAAAAAAAGTCAATAAAAATAATTCATATGCCGCTCTTAAATGTACC
>JAAEAF010005717.1:0-79447 GCA_011037195.1 Triatoma infestans | reverse complement strand
AGCAGGTGGATAGGTTTGCCAAATTAGGCGCCTCTCTTCCTTTCATTGGTCCCGAGCCTGCTGTTGGCGTGTCCTCTGGCACATATCTGTCAGGCGTCCAGACATGGACAGCTTCACAGTATTCATACTTATGGATGAGCTCAGTTGGTTTTCGGCAGTCCAAAATCCTCATCGGGGGTCCGGACAAGGCCATTAGTAAGACGTTGCTGGGTTTTTCACGGAGCGCTCTCAGGCATCTGGTTGGATCTCTTACTGGACATTGTGGTTTAAGGAGACATCTCTGCATAGTGGGGCTCATGCCGGATCCATTTTGTAGAGTCTGTGAGACAGAGGAGGAAACACCCATCCATCTTATGACTGATTGCTTGGGTTGTGAGGAAATTAGGTTCAGGACCTTTGGTCGGAATAGGATGTCTGTGGAAGAGCCTAGGCTATTTCCGCTTAAGGTTATTGTCCGATTTATTCGGACTGCGGTGAATCTTAGATGGATTGGATCCGGGTCTGGATTATAGACCTGGCTTGTTGTTGTTTTTCTTGGGGTAGCTATATGGGCCCAGTGAGGCTTTGGATAGCGTAGGGTTTACCTCCCCATAGACAAATAATAATAATAATAATAATCTATATTTACATTTACTAATTGAGAGAAACGTCAACTCTGTAATTAGTCACCGGTTTAGTGAAAGAATATTAGAAGGTAGAAATCAGCCCAAATTAAGTAATGACATTAGAGACAATTTTTTACTTACTCTCATTGTTGTATTTAAATATTTCAATTGATGTGGCCTATAATAAAGTGAAAAAAACGGAAACACATCTTTTCCATTGAGCACTGGGACTGTGCACGTTCACATTTTCGTTGCTACTAATTTTTTGTTTCTAATTTTTGATGAGTTTAAAAATGAAGCATCAAATTTAATTCAAAATGTCCAACAGAACTTTTTTTTTCTTACACTATGAAGAGAAAAAATATTTCGTTATTTTCTTTTGTTTTTATTTGTATAAACTTTCAATAAAATTAATGTTATATTAAAATAATAATAGAAAGTAATTATATTGAAGTTTGATCTCAATAAGTTGTCACCAAATTCGTTTTGCAAAACGAACACTAATAAAAGCAGCAGCGGAATCCCCAGCAATGGAGGTAGTGATATATTTAAGAGCCCTAATGGAACAACTAAATGCAATCTCACAAGAAATAACTACTATTAAAAGTACATTAGCTATGAACAAAACAAAATATACTCAGCTATTTAACAGCTGTTAATAGCATTAAAGAAGATGTCAATAAAATGCGTAAAATCTTTTGATCATAATATAAAAATATGTAACAAATAAATAGAACATTTAAATAATAAACTACAGATATAGGATCATTTGATTCATTATTCAATTCAGCAGATATGGTTACATAAAATAATAACTATTTTCTTGAACTTGTCTGAAAATGTGGACTTTATTACTGAATCCTTAATGTAAAATGTATTGGCTTTGAACATTTGCGTTTACTCTTCTATAGACTGATGATAGGGAAGCAAGCCGAAAATTGAGCATTGCTACCGATTAAACCCAAATTTCACCTCTTGATCGCATTCAATTTATGCAGCTTAAGTCAAAATTATAAACAAAAACTCTCCATTTCACTGTTTCCAGGATCTGATACAAAGCCTATTCTATTCATTGTTGTATTATCGTCATTTATTTCAAAAAACAAAATTTCTCCAAAAAGATGGAATTCTGAAATACGTCTGATTCAGAAATAACAAACTATAAATTCGCCAATCTGAAGGTGCCAAACCCATAATAATTAAGTCCCGAAAAAGAGCTTCTACTTTTCTGCTGTAGTGATGAGTCTTCTACTGGAGAAGATTTAGATGCTGAACTTTCTGGTAGTTCGTGTGTAGCTAACATACGAGTTATGGGAAAGGTGAAAAGAGTCATTCTGCAAGGCTCGATGCGTCATTCAGATCTGATTGAATTCATGGAATAACACTCTATAGTTGTGTTGAACGGTAGGACTAGATAGTGATATGGAACGAAGTTTCAGTTTCGTTAGTCATGATAGGTAGTGGTACCCCTGACTGGTGTACCAGTCTGCAAGGCTCGATGCGTCATTCAGATCTGATTGAATTCATGGAATAACACTCTATAGTAGAAGACTCATCACTACAGCAGAAAAGTAGAAGCTCTTTTCCGGGACTTAATTATTATGGGTTTGGCACCTTCAGATTGGCGAATTTATAGTTTGTTATTTCTGAATCAGACGTATTTCAGTCAGGTGTAATTCACGTCACTTAGATATCAATTTTTATCTTAATATCGTTCGGAACATCAGCCTATCCGATCATTTTCTTCTAATTTTTAACCGCAGAATTTATGTTGTGTCGTTTAAACCAAATAAGTAAGTTTCACATCCCAAAAACAACATCGGAGAATATTTTCCGTGATAGCTTACTTCATTTTAAGACTATAAGGACGTCGCCAATCTTCAAAAAAGTGTTCTTGATTGAGATTTTGGTCTGCTTGAGTATGTGCTCTAACTTTGCTTTCTGCTAATCGACTATTTCACAATGTCCATCAATACATTCTACAAATGAATTTAAAAGCCTATGTAGGGCTTTTTTTGTCTATCACCTTAAACTAAAATTTATCTCATCTTATGTCAAATAAAAAGGCGGATTATTTAAAAAAATATTTTAAATAAAATTCAACACGATATTGCTGTTTGATATTAAGAGTTTTTATCTCGCCACCCTTCCGGTAAAATACGTTCCTTCATCACTAGCTTTGCAAATACTTGCAGATTGGAAATAGAAGTCTCACAATCTCTTTCCGCGGCTAAATTCCTCAATTAATTCAAACTGTAACGTTTTCCCGGTTCTAAGTATCCTCCGTAGTTTATTTTGAACCGTCTAGACCTTAAATTTGTTTATTCCAACTACAAACAAAATCATTTCGACCGTCCACCGTGCTTCGTTTCTTTAGAGGAATTAAAAGCTTATTTCTAACTACAATATATTATGAAATTTTTGAGAAATTACTAAAAAAGAGATGGTTTTGCACGGTTATGTGTTTAAACGCTTAGAAAAAGTTAAATATTCTGCAAAAATTTTTTATATAATTTATAAGTTCAAATATAAAATAATTAAAGAATAATTGCCTCTAAAGCATTGATTTCCTTGTTTTCTAATTTTTAAATTTTTAGTTAGCAATTTGAAGCAAATTTCAGTTTAAATTCTTGTTTAAAATAAATAGACTTGTATCAAATCTTTTTAAGGGTCAATAAAGATTATTTATTCTTGTTTAAAATCGGTAGACTACGATTAATGTGCAAGACCACATTAGACGTCTAGGAAAGTAAACGAGAAAAAGCGACGCAGATTTGAAGAGAATGTCAGGGGACCGTTATATAGAAAAGCTGGATGAAGACTACTAGCTGAGTTTAACTAAATAATCCTGAAGTGCAGTTTTACAAAATTTCAGCAGTGATTTAATTGTACAAAAAGGAAACTTTTGATTTCATTTTATATCCAAATAAAAAGTTATATTGAGAATTTATACTTAAAGCTTAAAACAAAATTACAGCTACTTTTATATACCCAAACTGTAATAAGTTATAGTTTTGACAAGTTTTATTCCATAACTTACACCTTAAATTATAGTAACGGCTAAAATTTAACATAAAGAGCCAGGGAAAGTTAGCAGCCAATTGGCTGAATTGTTTATTACTTTTTCTCTTCACTTCTAATATATTTTCTCAAATAATTTTGTTTATAAAAATCAATTGTAAATCGAAAAAGTCACAGAGAATGTTAGAAAACTTAACAATAAAATAAGGAAAACTAAAGATAGGGTCAGGTAAAGAATGGGGGGAGACAATATTTCATGGGGACAAGGCCGCAGCAGTGGAGAACAATGTAAGGTAATAGGAAGAGAGGTTCCTAGAGAGGTGGATATACTGCAAACTTTTCCCATCAGAGAACGCCCGTGGGTGCTTATTTAGGTATGTACGTAGGTGTGCGAGTGTATTCATATGTGTAGGGCTGCAGCGCCTCTTGACTTACAACATCGGAACAGCGCTCTTTCTCACCTGGCACTATTGCATTCAGCTTCTCATCTAACACACTTATACTCACTCCCCTTCTACTTACTATACAACATTATCAACAATTCATCGAAAAGTAAACTACACTAGTATAAGATATTGAGAAGAATTTCTTTATTCCTAAAATATTTATATAATTTATAAACTCACTCATTGATAAGCATAACAGTAGTACATTATTATAGGGGATAGTACACTGAGTCCTGAAAGATCTATTGTGCCCCTGGACCACTTCTCAGTGCACTACCAGCTTCCAGTTATTATAGACAACACTGTCATCACCGGCAGTGTGCTGCAGAGGCTCCTAGGAAGGGAAAGTCCAAGGGCAGCAATGCTGGATACGACACGGAACCTCCGCGTAGGAGTACAACGCCCTTCCCTTATACATCGTAGTATGGAGTAAAGATCATATTAAACACAAACAAGAGAACAAGGCATGCTTCAGACAATACCATTATTATTTGCAGCGCGCAGTGTTGCAGCCAATCTCAAATTGAATAATGTACAAATGAGAAGGTGTTCACAAGCAGTTACAACAAGAAAACTTGACCAGTAAAAGTAGCATGTGTAGTGGAAGGACGAAATCGAAAAATAATAGTTTTTAAAAATAATTTAGAATATTTTATAATTATCTTACTGCTGTGAATTTAACTTCAAAAAGAGTGTATTTTAGTGTCAGATAGTGTAAATTAGGATCATAGCAAATAGAAAAACAAAGGCACAAAATCCCACCGCTGCCACCAATGTAATGTATTGGTGTGATGAGTATTTGTAGTGGCACGAGCGGTGTTGTAAAATAAAGGGCTTGTATGTTTGGTTGAGATAGAGATAGAAGTATTAAGAATAATTAAGAAAGCACCACTGTTTTATACATAATTATATTATCTCTTAGTAAATTTAAGTATTTTACAATATCACACTATTATGTTTAAGAAATTAAGTATTTATCAAGATTAATGCAAAGCTCTTATGTTTTAACTTATATCTGGCACTGATACTAGGAAGAGCGATTCCCGAAGTGTTCTGGCTTTGGAAGCAGAATGCCACTGTCTTGTTTGAAAGCAGAAGTGAGACTTTCTTTTTTGAACTGAACTATTTGAAAGCTGATGGCAGACTCTATTCTTTGGAATTGCTCTCTCTCTAGCGGGGGAATTTCTTTTACAAAAGGTTTCTCCTAACGGGATTTTGTGCCTTGTTTTTCTATTTGCTATGATCCTAATTTACACTATCTGACACTAAAATACACTCTTTTTGATGTTAAATTCACAGCAGTAAGATAATTATAAAATATTCTAAATGATTTTTAAAAACTATTATTTTTCGATTTCGTCCTTCCACCTACACATGCTAACAATGTAAAATAAAATTTACCTTTTAACATTTTAACACATTTTTAACGAGTCTATACTGGTGGCATCACAAGTGTATTAATAGACTAGTTTGTATCGCAAAACTTTTACCTCAAATGATATACTCCATTTATATATTAAGGGGTTATTATCTACGTCTAAACCTATAATTATTATCAAGAGCTTATCTATTATACCAGATAACAGTAAATATTATGTTTTAATGTAAATTAATATATTTTTACTTCCCGGTTTACTATAAAAGGAAGTAAACGCAGCTCAGCTCAAATTCTAAAACTAAATTTTCATGTTTTGGACCAATGGATCCGAAATCAACGGATCAAAATCCGGCACAGAGGTGTGCGAATATATGAAATACTTACGGGATTTTTTTAGTTACTTTTTTCTTAAATTAAAATAATTTAAAAGAGGTTATAAGATGAATAACTGAAGGGATCTTGAAAAGCATTCAGAAGTGATAATTAAACAAATGCAAAAAATGGAGATGAAATAAACATCAAAAAAACAAAAACAAAACCATATCAAGAGTTAATCAAAACAAAAACACATTAGGGTTTAATCAGAGTGGTCAACAAGTTCAACTCCCACATCTCCCTCGATATCAGATTTCTATTGAGATGAAAGTCTGAAGTCTGGCAATGGGTATTGAATATTCATTTATTCCTCACCGTTTTTTGAATGCCCCCAACAATCCGAGGAAAGAGAACAATCAAATTTCCTATTGAAGCATTGAGATAATAGTGTAGTCGCTGTTGTCCCCCCAAAGTCTAACAACGCAAAAAAAATGTTGGTTAGTGGTAAATTATTATCCTGTTTTGACTGGCACTATCCATGTCAAATTAATCTCAGTGAATAAAGATCAGAACATTTCATGAAACTTTAAATTTTCGGGGATTTTCTTACTTTCTGAGAGCTGGGAATTTTCTCAAACTTAAAGCTGAAGAGAAACAAGATATTCCCTAGAAATAATTCTGTTTTCCTTGCTTTCCTCCATTGCTGGTGCTCCACGGATTAAACCTTAAAATAAGGCTGTCTTAAGAGGGATCAACATATTCACGGCAGAGCCGTTTTTAATGCTAATTTAATTTTGTTAAAGTAATCATTATAATGGAACTAATCACCATCATCCTTCACACAGAAGTTGGACTCAATAGTACCATTGGCAGCCGTATCGAGGTGCCACTTTTAAATCAAGGGCACGTCAACTGCGCATTACCTCCTCCTATTACGCTCTATTATGTAGTTGTGCCACACTATAGTACTGACGAATGGGCTTTAACATTGACAGCGAACCTCCCTTCTAGAAATTATCTCTCGTGGTAGGAGAAATTGAATATACAAGCAGACCATCTGTAGGCTTAACAGTGAGTCGCCAGATAAACTATCAAGAGTCCAAAAATGAATCGCTAAATAAATTTTAAAAGGTAAAAAAAAATCAGTTGCAGTAAAAAACAAGTCTCGTTCACCAAGCTAGGCACACTAGTTAAACTACTATCACAACAAGTTCTAACTAATCATATCATGTTTTAGGTGGCTCACATCAGCCAACCACATTTACAGGATACACATATATGATTCTACACTCATCATAATAATGTACTGGAACCAATCACCATCAGGCTGGACTCAATAATTCCAATGAACACCCACATTAAGGGCCATTAAGAACGGTCAACTATGCATTACTTCCCTCCCGCTGTCACGCCCATTACAAGTGACCAGCAAATTGATTTCAATTTTGCCAGCGAATTTCCCATCTAAAAGTCTCTGGAGAAATTAATAAGGAGCTTAACAATTAATGAGTAGCCAGATATAACACTTAAGTAAACATCCTTTAAGCAAGACTTCTAACAACTCGAATATACTTCAGACGGTTCACATCATCAGCTAACGAGTTACATGATTCTACATTCATTAAATTACCATTTTACATCCCGCTTCTATTCAATAGCATCAACCATCATTATCCTTCGCTCGATCACTCTACCCTCTATAAATTCTTCTCTCCCTTACTAGTAATGCTAAATATAAAATGTAATACAGTGCCAGTTCGTGTGTTCTCTTTCAACGTTATCAACTCTTTATGATCTTCTTACCATAATTTTTTGTTCATGGAACTGTTCTTAAAGCTTTGTGTTATACTAAAGATGGAATTTTAAAGGCTTTCAAGGACTTACTTACTACCAATGGAATAACAGCTGTAAACATGGGCGACATATTTTGGTTAAGCTGATCAATTACAGTTAGTTGCATAAACTTCTTCTACTTCGGTCTTTGTCTTCCTTCCAACAATATGCTGTAAGAAGGCTGAACATAGAAGAAATTTAGATCTTCTTTAGCACTTCACCAAATCATTTCAAAAATAAAACCTATTATTACTCACATCCATTGTTCAATGTATAAACAAAGTGTACATACCATATTTATGAGGGTAAAATCCCCAATTCTTCCTTAAAAGTGAAAGTCTACAGTATCATCATTTGTATTCTATGATACAGCACTTATATCTCTTCAACAGTAGCAGAAATATAAGCGTATTAAAATTTGTACGACAGTCACCAACATATAGTCCTAATTTCGTAAGATATGATGATAATATCATCAGTTTGCGCACCTATCTTCTATACCTATTTATGATGGTACATTTATTTTGTTTTATGTGTAAGGAAACGTTAAAATTAGTACATCGAGATGCAAAAAACAAATTATACTTTCCTTACAAGACATGTGAAAATTGACGGCCATTTATTAGTTATCATGCCACTGCTCTCTAAATCCACTTCCTTTCTATAGCTGCAACAACCAAAGATTAGTGGTATCCAGCAGATATACTTTGCAAGGCATCCAAAGTTTTAGAGTGAAATCATGAAATTAATGTTATTAGAGTCACAGAATTTTAGAAAATTATATTTTTAATATTATAATATTGGTGAGAGGACCGTACATTTTACTGAAGTGACACTTTCAGAGAAATGTTTGAGACTGTTTCGCAGTCAAGTTTCGCAACAAAGCACATACATATCTTACACATACATTAATATATATGTTATACATATTATATTACCACTCGTTAGGGCTCATCCGAGATGTAATATCTCGGTGAGCCTGGGAAGGCTGGCTACGGTCTTTCAGGCGGAGCTAGTCGCGATTATTATCTGCGCCGCCGAAATAAGAAGACGGGGAGTGTATAACTCCAGAGTCGTCATTTATTCGGATAGCCAGGCTGCTCTGCGGGCAATTGACTCGTGGGAGATCAGCTCAAGGCTGGTGTGGGACTGCCTAGGTGCACTCAGGGAAATTAGTAGCCATAATAAGGTCTTCCTGGTTTGGGTACCTGGGCACTCGGGTTACAGAGGCAATGAGGCGGCGGACCGCCTGGCCCCGGAGGGTTCAATGAGAGCACTTATCGGGCCGGAGCCGTTCTGTGGTGTCTCAAGATGCCTCAGGAGTGCATCCATTAAGCTATGGATGCAGGACCGATCAAGGGAATGGTGGGTCAAAACTCCAGGCCAGAGGCAGGCGAAAACGTTTATCCATAGCCACTCCCCAAGCTAACTGCGGAACTACTCCAATTAGGCCGGGTAGCCATAAGGGTAGCAGTTGGGGTTCTCATTGGCCATTGTAGATTAAATAAGCACATGCATCGCATGGGCCTGGCAACGAATAGCCTATGTAGGTTTTGTCAGGAGGAAGAGGAGACGGCACTGCACGTGGTATGTCAGTGCGAGGGGCTGGTCTGGCTAAGGTACCGCCTCTTTGGTAAAGAGAAGCTGGTGCCAACAAGCCTCAGCCAGGGCCCTCTCTCGGACCTATTAAGTCTTTTAAGGCAAGCAGGACTCGAGAGGGTGCTCTGATGGCAGGTGCTCTGACTGACCACCTGGGAGCCCCCCCTAATTCCACAGTCTGGTTAAGGACAGGATAGGGGGAGGGTCTCCAACTCGGGGGGTGCCACAATAGATCCTTGGGGTGTCGCGGTGGCGTAGGCTGAAGAGCCAATTCCCCCGTTAGAATCTATCTATCTACCACCCGTTAAAAACATTTTTTTCCATAGTCAGCGCAGCTTAAAACTTCTATTTCCCCGTGAAAACTTAGTTGCAAAAATTTGAAATGATATTAATACTTACTGTTGTTGACAATATGAGAAAGTTAAAAAGCTCTTTCAAAAAAATTATTATCCAATTTTCATTAATTGATTTAAATAATTTTGTATAAAACAAGAAGTAAAAAGTCAATAATTTTTCTGCTAAACATTTGCTATTATTTATAAAAAAAAAAGTTTGTTAAAAAAATTGTATAAAAGATTATTTTAAATAATTCAAAAACTGTGTTATCCAACGACGAATAGCTACAGATCCTGTGTTAAGTAAATATTGCTAATGGATACAAATCAGCTACGGCCTGCGGCGGAAAGGAAATGTTGCTATTGTAACATGGCCAGTATAAACATTGCAAAGAGGTTAGAAAAAGCAGAAAATAAGAAATAAGAGAATAATAGCAAGAGAGAGAGAGAGGGTAGAGAGAGAGAGAGAGAAAAAAAGGAAAAAGAAAATACAATTGGTGGAAGACAAGGCAATATAGAGAAGTCTGGATGTTGGCCAGCTGTTTGATGACCAGAAAGTGAACATCATAGAGGTAGGAGAAATTCAATTTGTCGCACAGCTATGTGTGTGGAGGCACTGCTAGCAGCAGAACTAGGCAAACAAAGGCGTCTTGTACAATGTGAGAAATAAACATCGTCTATAACACATTATTACATTTACCTTTATTAGCATCTCCCATGTCGTTTCTCCCACTATAATGACTATTTCTAAACTAGACTGTCATCGCTTAGTCACATTTATAATTAATCATCGACCAAGCTAGATTGTATAATATATAAATAATTCTCTTTTTGTGACTGTAAACCGGCCGGCAAACACAACCTTTCATTGAATTTATCATATTCTTTCAATTGATTTTCAATTTGGCTCGCATATAGATGTATAGTATATGATTTTTTTATATATCCCCTATATTCTAAGCGTGAAGACACCAAGAAAATTATTGTAAACAAACAAAATCCACTGTGAAACACACAAACACACTCTCCTTTACCTTAATGCAATCTCTCCTAAAACATACTAGTGCACTCTCTTTTAATTATTTTAATTATTATGATATACAACCAACAAGTGTGAGTAACATTTAACATAAACATTACGTTGAAGTGAACTCTCTACACTAACTTGGTGAATTTGCACTGATGATGGATGAAAATCCGAAAACGGTCAGGAAGAAAATAAATACGCATGCTACGACGAATAAAATACCAGATGTTATCCAGCATTGCGGATCTAACCACATATTCAATAATGCCTATTTCTTCAGGCGGGCTTAACGTCCAACTACCAAATTAGGTGTCGTGGACGGGAACGGAAGCACCTACATTTCTGTTAACACTTTTAAAATCAATATAAAATTTAGCAGTTATACGCGGGACTCAAACTGGTGATAATTCCAGTTAGAAGTCCATGCTCATAACCACTACACCAACACCCACCCCAAAAGGTCCGGTACGTACACGTACATGTGCACGTATATATTACATGTTTAGTCCTCGAATATATTCCAAGGTTTTTGTATATATGTCCAATATGGACGGATCAGGTGTTACGATTAAATGTATTTCGCTCTGTAGAAATCCTTCCGTTATTAGTATAGTACACTAATACACTCTCCTTTACCTATTAGTATAGTTATACTCATACACTCTTCTCTTACCTAGTATAGTTATACCAAAACACTCTACCTTAACTATTAGTATAGTTATACTAACATTCGTACATTCTCTGTTATACTAACTGACAGAAAATCGTCCGTTAGTAGTACGATAATTGTGATAGAGCTAACGTGAGAGTGTTTTACCAGATTTTTATTATATACGTAACAACTGAGAAGAGCACAAACGATGGCATCCGAATCACAAATGTGCACAAAGTTTCTAAGGAGCCTATGTCTCCAGTCCCCAGTGGCCCTATTTCGATATTTTTTTATATCTCAGTAACGACGAAAACACAAAAGATGCTGATTTCAGCACAAGCGATTCACAAATTTTCTTAGAAATCGTGATAAAAATCTGGGCTGGCAACATTGACCTCTAATATAACTGTCTCGCTCTATCATTTCTATTCGATTTTAACAGCAGAGAAGAGATGGTAGTTATCCCAAAGTATTTGTATTCTTTGAATTTTCAATTTTCTAGTCTGTTTATTTGTTCGGATAGACCCATTTACTGGGAAAGCTGCATTGAAAGATGCTTTATGGACATTGATCGGATCAGTGAGTTCCGAAGGTGCATTGTCTGTATGATATTCAAGTGGACTTTGCATGACTTCGGGAGAGAATGATAGCCGTCGATAGAAAGACGGATGCCGAAATATCTGTGAGGAAGCTTTTGTTCTATGGAGTCGATACTAGTAGCGTCGAAGAAATGAAGAAAAATTTTATAGTTATATTTTTAAAATTAATCTTGATATATTGGTTTCTCGGACATTCATCGATTTTAGAGCTACTAATAGCTACTTTTAGTGATTTTACAGAGTTATAGATTTTACAAAGAACCATTTATTAAATATTTCGTGTTAATACGTAACAAGCGATAAATCGATTAGATTTGCATAAGCGAAAATTCTTTCTTTTTAAGGATATATTATTTGGAAGTTTCATTGGTTCGGACCATTTAGAATTAATGATATACATTTCGAAAATATAGATGGTAATATATCTCATATATCTGTAAACAAATTCATTATTCCGAATAGCTTATATACTGTTGTTAACAAAAAAATACATTTTGATTGAATTAGCTTATACGTAGAATACCATCTTTATAGTAGGTACTCTTTCAATAATATGTGGAATAACTAAAACCTCCAGGATTAAGAAAAGTTTTTTAACTAAATATTATGGATTCCTTGGAGAAAATTTTATGGGTGTTTAACATCAATTTTATTTTGTTCCATTCGTATAAACGGCTTAATAGAAAATGGCGGATCTTGCATTTATTCCATTTGCTTCCTTTTTTAAACAATGGAATGAAAATTCTGAATATTTTCTTTATAGCACACATTAAATTTATAAAACAATAAATATGTTACAAATAACTTGATTTTTTTACATTTTTTTCACAAACAATTTTTATTGCACAATTTGATAATTTATAAAATACCTACGAAGGAAAAATTAGTAAAAAAATTCTAAACTAGATTTTAAAAGAAATAATTAGCTATAAATAATTAGCCAGTCACAGTGAAGAAGTGAAGGTGTCAAAAAATATGGGCATGGTCAACATGATAATTCTAAATTTATGATTGGCCAAACATACACCCATATTTCACACCTTCTCTTCCACACTGTGATTGGTTAATTATTTATAGCTAATTATTTTTTTTGAAAGAAAACAGTTTAGAATTTTTTCCCTCCGTGCGTGTTTTAGAAAAAAATTATTAAATTTTGGAATAACCATTTTTTATAAAAAAAAAAAATGCAAGTTATTCTAAACATAATATTTACTATTTTATATATTTAATATGCGCTATAAAGAAAAAATCTGGAATTTTTATTCCATTATTGAAAAAGAAAGCAAAGAGAATTAAGCAGAAATGTAAGATCCGCCATTTTGTATTTGGCCGTTTATACTAATGAAACAAAATAAAACTGATGTTAAACACCCACTAAAATTTCTCCAATGAATTCATAATAATCAGTTGAAAAACTTTGATTAGATCTGGAGTTTTTACCTATTCATTTTATCATTGTCCTTAATTTTATGTAGGTGGCACAGTCCACAAAGTATTGAAAGATGGAAATCTCTTCAACAGCGATTATATACTATACTTCATAACTCTCTGGTTTATGTTCGTTCTACTAACTAATATTAGATTCTAATATGAGATATTCATTTATTTACACCAATAAAGAATTTTCTAAAAAAAATTGTACCTAATTTTTATAATAAACACTAACAACCAAAATAACTTAATCTCGACTAATGTATTTAGAGAACAGGAATTTTAATATGTTTTCTTGAATTCTTTTTCTGATGAGTTGACATTCCATTTAATAATAAGGTCTGCATATAAAAATTCCTACAATAAACATATTAAAAATAAAAGTAAAAGAAAAATTATTTCTACTTGGCGTCATTCTTTCGCAACAGTGTATTTTTATCTATCATTTTCACATAGATTTGTGTCATTTTTTAGTCGGAGGAGGCGGTGAAGTTGTTCGCGTCCGAGATTGTTCTCACGTCCCTCCTGGATATCAAACTAAATGAACAACATCAATCGCCAGCGCAGCCTAAGTTCTTTTATACTGTGCCGCGCGACGCAGGATGGCTGAAAAGCCGAAGTCATGGCGTAGGAAAAAAAAAAAAATGTATAGCCTAATCTTGTCAAATGATTAAAAACTGTAATTTAAAGAATCAATTTTGTTTACCATTCCCGCTTGGTTTGTATTACCACATTCTATACGCATTCTATAATCATTAGTAGACGATAAAACACAGTAGATGTGTTAAAAGGAAAGGGAGGAACTGTAATTTGTAGTTCAGTATTTGCTAATTTACGTCTTACAACAGTTAAGAATTGTTTAGCATTAGAAAACTATTATTTGAACATCAAGTGATTTTTATTTGTTTTGCACTGGATCCCGCTCACTTGTGCTACGTGCCTCCGAGAAAGGATATATTAGGCCATAAATAAGTTATGGGTTATTAAAATCTACTTATTGTTTGACACCCCAACAAGCATTTGCTGGCTGTAAATCATTAGAATCCGCGGCGTAGGGAAAGAAAAAAGCATCCTAACAAGCGATAGAGCACGCAGATGACCAGTCCAGAATGTAAATGGCCGACTGAAGAAGTATGGCTGTAGATAGAGATGCTTGGAGAATAATTACTATAGTCAGAATTTATCTTATTGTTTTCCGTGATAGCCTTAAGACTAAAACGATTTCAGGAATTCCGCCCCTCTTAAAGAAAGTATTCTTGAAGGAAAGCATGAGATTTTTATCTAAATAATGCAAAGACTAAGAACATGAGAACTTTGTCTGCTTGAGTATGTGCTCTGAATTTGAATTCTGCTAATCGACATTTCACACGGCCATCCTATAGATGAATGATGAAATGATGCTAGGTCAGAAAAACTTTTGATGTTTCCCATCACAGTCAACAAAAAACTCTTCTTTGTATATTTTGAGTCCCTTAAACTAAAATTTCTTTCACCTTATTTTAATTTCAAATAAAAAAATCGTCTATTGAAAAAATTATTTTACTTGAACTCGTCATAAAAATAAAAAACTTGTTTACCAGCATTAGATCCAGTAAAATTTGAAACATTATGCTGCTCAAATATTAGGAGTTTTAGCCACCCTTGTATAATACATCCATTCACTTTCTACTTTCCAAATACTTACAGATTGGAAATATATTATTATTATTATTAACATCCACGGGTGGGCTATCCCCCGGCATCGCAGCCAACAGCGGCTTATTGTGCCATACCCGGTAGTTTCTAGTAGGTAAACCCTCCCCTCTTAAGGAGTTCCAGGGCTTTCACCGCCAGATCATTTTGCGCTACTATCTCCTCAGACCACAACGTACCAAAGGTTTCGTAGCGCAATCCAGTTATTGCAACGCAATCAAAGAGCAGGTGGGGAGCCGTCTCCTCCTCCTCCTCCTCCTCCTCCTGACATAATCTGCACAGGGGTTCCGCGCTTATTAGCCCTACCTTGTGCAGATCCTTCCTGAACCTGCCATGACCCGTCAGTAGCACCGTCACCAGAGAGATCTGGTTCCTACTCAGGCTTAGGGTCATATTGGTCCGTCTTTTACACAATTCTGGCATCATCCTTTTACTGTGTATGCCTCCTGTGGTCCTCCTCCAGAGCTCCTCATGCTTACCGCGAGCCAATCTCTGAACGCTGCACGAATCGCACCCCCGGTTACCCCCAGGACAGGTTCTGGACCATTGAACGGAGTGTTTGCCCTGTTCCTGGCCAGTTGATCAGCTGTCTCATTACCCTCAATCCCTCCATGTCCAGGCACCCATATCAGCTGTACCTTGTTGTGCCTAGAGAGTCTCGACAATGCCTCTCGACATTCTTTAACAAGGGATTTCGAAATATAAGTCTCACAATCTCTTTCCGCAGCTAAACTTCAATGGATTTTCCACAATTGATACAAACTGTAACGTTTTCCCGGTTCTAAGTATCCTTCTTAATTTATTTTTAACCGTCTGGACCCCTTCAATTTGTTTATTTCAACTACAAATAAAATCATTTCGACCGTCCACCGTGCTCCATTTCTTTAGAGGAATAAAAAGCTTGTTTCTGACTACAATATGTTATACAATTTGTGAGAAATTACCAAAAAAAGAGATGGTTTTGCATGGTTATGTGTTTAAACGATTGAAAAAAAAGTTAAATATTCTGCAAAATCTTTTTATATAATTTAATTGTTCAAATATAAATAAATTAAAGAATAAATGCCTCTTAAATTATTGATATCCTTGTTTTGCAATTTTTAAATTTTTACTTAGCAATTTGAAGCCAATTTCCGTTTTAAATTCTTCTTTAAAATAAATTCATTTTTATTTAAATGATCCATTAAATGACATTTATGATAAAAGCCATAAAATGAAATTTGCCAAAAATTTTGGCACATTAGATATTCTGGATGGGTAGCATCGTAACATTCGAAAGGCTAATGGAAAAGCAATCACTCCATCATCAGTTTAATCAAGTTCAAAGATTCAAATCGAGGATTGTTGATTGGGCCAACCCAGAATCATCTGAAGCGGGCTGCCACGTAATTTCCTTATTGTTGGGCACTGTAATTAAATGATAAATTTGGATGCTCATGATTGGTTGGTACTTATCATGGGATTTTGTCATAATTAATATGTTTGCTTGTCTTTATTCAAAACATTAATTTGTATTTCATATATTCATGATAAATCTTGTTTGACTGCTGCTGCAAAAACTTCCTTTTTTCATTTCACAAATTTCATGTCTGGTGACCCCAATATATTTCGCTATAATTCCAGTATAAGTTGCATTTTCATTTATTTAGTTTTAATTACGCTAGATTTTTAATTTACGTTATAAATTAATCGCTAATATTTAAATTATTGTTATATTGATGTTAAAAATGTAAAACATTTAATTTAAAATTACTAAATCATTCATCTACTATTTTTTTAGCAATTTTATTTAAACCTTTAAAATGGCAACACTTAGTAAAACTTGAAGATGTTTTAGATGTTTTATGTAAACAGCATAAAATATAAATTTAAAATAAATATTTTCAAATAAAATTTTTTTAAAATAAACTACGTAAATAAACTAAATAAAGAGTGTGTATATGTGTAGCAATTTTAAATTTATTTTGACTATTGCTGCAGAACAGATCAATAATAAACTACATCACAACTATTGAAACTTTGACAATATGTGGCATTTATAACAGTAAAATATGGAAATAACAAATTTCTTGTTAGAATTTATTAAAAACTATAGTTTATGTAATGGAAGAACTAAATAGAAAAATAATGTTTTGAAAAATAGTTTTGGAGTTTAGAATATTTTATAGTATTCAAAAGAGTATTTTGTTAATATTTTAAATGTATCTTAGTGCTGTGAATTTACCTTCAAAAAGAGTGTATTTTAGAGACTGGTACTGTAAATTGGGGTCATTGCTATTAGTAAAACAAAGGCACAAAAATCGTTAGGTTAACTCTTTTGTTAAAGAAAATTCCCCCGCTAGAGGGAGAGCATTCCTTAGTACAGTCTGCATTCTGCTTCTAAAGCCAGAACACTTCAGGAATCGCTCAGTGCCAGTGATAGATATTTGCCTTTATTCTAGATAAACATCTGATGTATTAAGATATAGTTGTGATATTGTAAATTACTTAAATTTGCTTAGAGAATAATATATTTATTTTAAAAACAGTGTGTGATCTCTTGATTTCTTAATACTTCTATCTTTATCTCAAACATACATACAAGCCCTTTTACAACACCGCTCAAGCCACTACAAATACATACCACCATTACATTTCATTTAACTTGTGATATACCATCACCAAGTGTTACGGTCATTGGATGGGTCAAGGTTTATAAAGGGCTAGGAGAGTGGAAGGGAAAACCTTGTCTTAATCTGTGTTTTGTTTTGGAAATTCCAGGAGATTGTTATAACTGAGAGATAGGTGTGATGGGTGCCAGAAACATATTTTATTTGAAAAATATTATTTCAAGAATATCCTAACATTCAAAAGGGTAAGCCAGGTAGAAGAAGTCCAGTTACAGGAAGAGTTCAAGAACCTTGTTAGCATTGTGTACCCCTTCTTCTCACAGGGGAAGATTTGAAATAACAATTAGAAGACATTCTTTCAACATAGTGGGTTGTAGACACCAAAGCAGAACACTTGTTTTTCGCTCTCTTAGAATCAGTGGCAGTTTAAGTTATACCATAAGAATTTATTCCAACTAATTTCAGTAAATTAATAAGCATATTGCTGTGTTATTGAATAGCATTTAAATATCTTTAAAGAATATATTTAATTTAATCTACCAGTGTTTACTTAATTATTCTTATTACATCTCTCTCTTAAAACTTACAAACATAAGCCGTTTTCAAAACCGCTCATGCCACAAGCTACCACTACACAACAACACCCTCACCAATTAATTTCATAGGTTGTTGGTGTCTGTTCTAAAATTGATAGATAATTAATCTTTTTTAACATGTATCATTTCCAATATATTTCTTTTTCTATTATTATTGTTGATGGAGACACTAAAATTCTCTCCATCAACAATAATAACAGAAAAAGAAATATATTGGAAATGATACCTAGTTTATTTTACAAAATTTTTATTTGAAAACATTTATTTTAAATTTATATTTTATGTTGTTTTCTTTTTTTCTGATTTATTTTGTAATCTTTGTACAGATCTTGAAGAAGGCAATAAATTTGCCGAATCGTCGGTAAAAATTTAAAAAGAGTTTTTTTTTTTGTTTATGACCGAACCTCAACATTGAACTTTACAACATTGAATACAGTGGTCGTAACGAACACCAAAACATTGATTTTAATGTCATGATATTCATATCAATCAACTCTTATAGAAAAATTTAATTTTTATATTACAAAAATAAATGTAATGGTTCAGAGTTAATTTTAAAACTAAAAAATATATATATTTACTTTTTTGTGCAACACCCCATTAAATTATTAATAGTGGAGATCCGAGATAATGTCTGAAACAGCAACTTCGATTTTGTTTGTCTGCCAAGTTGTGGATCTTCCTTCAGATTTTTGATAATCCATATTGAACAAGAAACCCTTCTTAGTGTGCGTAATTTTACGTCATGCATAAAAATGGTAGTAAGTAAACGAAATAGCACGTTTGAGCTTCCTATTTTTTTCGTTTTTCATTTATTGAGATATTTTGTTTACACAAACACTCACACACACAGACAGATCGTTCGCTAAAGACAATTTTTTCCTCACTCAGAGACTTCCAAACCAGTATTTTTAGTGTACAAACTCAATTTCGAGAAATTTGACACGATCGCTTACACAAAGAACTCTTACTCCTAGAAAGAGAAAGTAAAAAATATATTTTTCTATTTGCTTAGTTTTCGAAAAATGTTTATATTTTAGAATTAGAACATTTAAAAAAAGAATATAATCTCATATGTACAGCAGGATTTTATTATACTTTATTATTATTTAAGGAATTCTAACCTGGAGGTAACATTTATAGCACGGTAGCAGAAAAAATGATTTTCTACCTTTATTGAATCGTTTGAATATACATTTAAATTTAGTTATTAATAATAAACAGAGGTGCAGAATGTTGTATGTCTATGTTTGTAGATGTGTGGAGTTCTACTTTAACCAACAATGCCAAACTAGTTCATACATATACAGTCAACTAGCTGGCTAGCACTAAAGACTAGTTTGGCAACAAATTTAAACATTTCTAATTGTACACTCAACGCCAATAAACAAAAACTTTTTCCAAAATTCTTAACTCGCGTGAAATTTGGCTATATACATTAATAGAGATGATTTAAAAAAAAAAAAACAACACAACAAATCTGGTGTGAAACACTCACACGACTCTCTTTTAGTACAAGAAGACACTCTAAAGGTGTAATAATTATTAAAGTTTAAATGGGCTTGCATAGCTCTGTCTCAACTAATATAGTTTGTAATACTTTAAATTTCAACCTAACTAATAGGAAAATTCCCTAAAAATCAGGCTTTCCGAAAGAAAAAGTGAATTTTTTTTTTTATATTGCCATTTCTGAGAAAATTTTCAAAATTCTCAAAAACCAATTTTGAAAAGGTTATGCTTCCGGTTACCCGATTTGTTATCATTTAGAGATTTCAACAAAGCTTTTATCATATCTTAATATTATCTGAGTAGTATAACCCAGAATCTTGACATTGTATTTTCTGGGTAGAAATTTTAAAGAATAGCTAAACATTATTGCTCTCCCAAAACTGCAAAAATTAATTTTCCCCCCGAAAAAGTGTTTCAAATAAAAGTGATAGTATTAAAGCGTTTGGACAATATATGAAGTTTAAAGAAAATCTATTGAGCGGTTTTCGAATAAATCGTGAAAACAAAAAAAAAAAATCTGGTGTGAAACATTCACACAACTTTCTCTTACTCCTGTTCTCAAAATTATAATTGACAAATGTTTATAGTTTGTGAACCAAATATAACGAAATTCGTCGAAAACTGAAAAAAAACTTTCAGTAAAAACGCACTTCCGGTTTACTAATTTTCTAAAAACTTGGAATTTTGGCCATCTATTTATTTCTAATTAATTTTGTTTGGATGATAGAATTGTATAATCAACTATGATACCACTTTAGAGGAAGTTGTAACCCCACCCCTCCGCTAAAAGTGCCCTTAAATGAATTTTCCCAGAGAAATGTTTTAAATAAAAGATGTAGACCTTTGCATGTTTAGTTTATATACAAAGTTTCAAGAAAATCGTCGGAGCCATTTTTGAGAAAATCGCTAAAAAGTGAAAAAATCATTTAGTAAAAATGTTAAAACAAACGCACTCCCAGTTATCCGATTTTTTTCAAACTCGGGGATTTCAACAACATATTTAATTTTCATTAATATTATTTAGATGACAATATTGTCTAATAAACTGAAATAGCAGTTAAGATGAAAATCTAAACCTACCCCTCCCCCAGAAATGCCCTTAAATGAATTTTCCCGGAGAAATGTTTCAAATAAAAGTTGTAGGCTCTTTGTATATGTATTTGATATAGCAAGTTTAAACAAAATCGTCAGAGCCATTTTTGAGAAAATCGCAAAAACGTAAAAAAAACAACTAGTAAAGCGGTACTTCCGGTTGAGGAATTTTGACAGATAACGCACCGTCAGATTCCATAATGATACCTAAACGTAATATCAAGTTTCAACTTTCTACGGTTTTTCGTCTTCGAGCTATGCTGTTCACATACACATACACACACACACACACACAGACAGACCATTTGCCAAAAAACCACTTTTTTGGACTCAGAGGACCTCAAAACGGATATTTCCGGTGAAAACTCGATATCGGAAATTTGACACCATTACAATACTTCCTCTTACTAGGAGTAAGAGAAAGTAAAAAAGCATTTACTAAAGACGTGCTTCCCATTAATGGATATAAACCTAGACCTTCGAGTTACCAAGTTTGTGCTTCCGGTGAGTTTTCGTTTTTGAGATATTTCGAGATATATATATATACATACACACACACACATACTAGCCGTACACTAAAAACATTTTTTCGAACTCAGAGGACCTCAAAATATTTGTTTCTGGAGGACACTCAATATAGACAATTTGACTTATTACTAAGGACTAAAACAATATGATGTGAAACACTCATAAGATTTTCACAATTCTCATTTTTTTTTTGTAATTGACAAATTATTTCTAATGCTGGCAATTCCACTGTATGCTTAGTTGCTCTTAATATTGATCAATGGTGGAACCGTTCAATAAACTTAATTGGTAAGATAATAACAAACACAATATCGAAAATTTCCCAGAGATGTTTTTCGTGATAGAATGCTTCATTTTGTAGTGGTCGATCGGGTTTAGAGTGTTCGTCCATTTTCCGTAGTCATCACAAACAGTGTACTATTAGAGGCTTGCGCTGGGCAAAAAATCTACCCACTCCCCCTGCACTGAGCAGTTCTGCAACCCTACCACCAGCATGAAGAATTTCACTGAACATATCTTGAAATTAATTTTTAAAAAAATATTTTTATCAAAGCTGACATGTGTTGCTACTATGCATGTTTTAAAGAAAATCGTGTACAAGATTTTGAGAACATTGCGATAAAATAAAAAGAGAGAACATTTCTTCCATCGAAGTTTTCACTTCGGTTTTTCAATTCTTGGCAACGCCACATTTTCAGTTAATCCAATTTGCTACAAAATTTGGATTCCAGGAATTACATCTAATAGTAAATAGCACATCTTATCGTGCTAATGAATATTTTAATTTAGTTTAAATGCAATTAAAATAAAGCCTAACGACGCGACAGCCCTTAAACTTACAAGAAAAAAAAAAAAAAAAAAAAAAAATGAAATGGAAAATGTGGGCGTAACTAAGTGTAACTATCAGACTTTTTTCTCTTTTTTTTGAGGGAGGATCTATTGTACTATGTCCCCTGAGTGCCGCAGGCTTCCCACAGCACCCAAGCAGATGTCCCAGATGAACAACCTTTCTACAGAACCTCCATCAGGTTAAGATCCCTAAGGAATCCTAGGAACCTGACGGTCTCTAGGGAGAATATATCCCCCTCCTCCTCAGACCTGGTTTAAACAAAACTCTTGAACAACTCAAGAAAAAAAAAAAAACATTCCATGAACCGCAATTCCGGTTTATGAATTTTACCAAAATCTTAGTAATGATGTCAGAAAAATATACAGCGCCCTGAAAATGGATGGCGCTGTAGCGTCGAACCTATACTCTGCCGCACTAATTACAAAGGCAGTTAATAAGTTGTGTGTAAATTAATGTTGTAGTTACAAATTGCAATGCTGTTAATTATATAGCTTGTTACATACTACTATTATGTCTTGACGAGTAAGAGGGTCGCGGCGATGAGCGCAGAAGGGTCTGGGCTAGAACCCGCATGGAGACGTCTGTTGCAGATCTTGGTGGTAGTAGCAAATTGTGATAAACTAAGCTAAATTTTTTTTAGAGGGAGTTCGGGGCCTTGGGTGGTTTGGCCACTGTCTTCCAGTCCGAGGTGGTAGGCATTATTGAATGCTGCCGCCTTGTGGAGGAGTGGCAGGGAGAGATCAAAGAGGTGCGGATTTTCTCTGATAGTCAGGCCGCACTGAGGGCTTTGAGCAAGCCATGGTGGAGTTCGAAACTAGTGGGAAAATGTAGAAGAAGGCTTAGTGCTTTGGCTCGGAGGGGTAAGGTGCGTCTCTATTGGATACCCGGACATGCTGGAATAGAGGGAATGAGAGGGCGGATCAGTTGGCTAGGGAGGGATCATCATTACCATTTTGTGGTCCTGAACCAGCCCTTGCCGTCACAAAGAAGTTTCGTGACAAACAGATTAGATTTTGGGAGATGAGAGTCTTGGAGAAATGCTGGGGGGACACGCAGGGGTGCCTCTAAGCTAAAAGATTTATAAAAGTAAGTAAGCAGGGAATTTCGGAGTATCTCCTGTCCCTCAGTAGGACAGGTCTGAGGACCTTGGTGGGGGTAGTGACTGGACACACTTGGGTGTCTAGTCACTTGTTTAACATAGGGAGGACGTCTAGTCCCATTTGTCAGAATTGCGATAACGGAGTCAGGGAAACGGTGTATCACTATTTATGTCAGTGTCCCCGTTTCGCTGGTACTAGGTTTCGCGTATTTGGGAGGGTACCACTCTCGCAGGATTGCCTGGGAATATCTTGGGATATTGTAGACAGACCGGCAAGCACCGGGGGAGACTATTTAAGGGACATGGGGGGGGGGGCATCGGGGGGATCAGGCCCCGGTATAATAATAATAAGCTAAATTTTAATGTTTGAACTTTCTAACTTTTCCAATTTTGAATTATTCGTAATTATTTCTTTGTCTCTTTGATTTATCCGTAAAAAGAAAATAAAGATTGGCTAACTTCTTCCTAATTACTGTATAACCTCCTGTTCCGTGACTTCCCCTCATTCATCTATACACATAAGACATAAAGTGATAATGAATAGTCTATATTATACGGTAACAATTGCATTGGAAGGATGTCAGAGCTGTCAGCCTGGAATATGTATCTGTCACAAATAACAACATTTCACAAATAACAGTTTGTTTTCTTTTACACTACTTACAAGTTTCAGTTTATGTTTTTAAATCCCTGATTTCACTTTTGAGTACATAAAACAAAAATTTATATTTTTGGAAGAAACTAAATAAAATGAAGAAACAAAATTTGACAAACTACTCATACGAACAAGAAAATAAATGTTTGCTGAATTTTACCCTTCTCCTCATCATCCAGTAGTACTAAGTTTATAAAAAAACACACACATATACGTATATTATATAATGTACATATGAGAGTGTTCGTTTTACATTCTCACACAGGGGGATCAACTAAATGAGACATAGAATGACCATCCAAATGGAAATTTCTTTGTAAAAGGTAGGGGATTTTCATTTTTTGTTTTGTAATGTAAAAACGAAATCCAGTAGGCGTATCTCCCTACCTTACATGTTCTCTTTTACGACACTACCAACACTTCTTCCACCATCCTTTTCTCCTTAGTGGGCTCATTTTTTTTTTTTTAATTACATTCTGCAGAGAAAAATTGTTTAATATTTTTTTGTATCAAATAAAAAGAACGCATTCTTACTAAATGGACAGTTCATAATGACAGTTTGGTCAGCTAAACAAACAAGCAATTAAAAGTTGACGTTTATTTAATTGGAATGTATAGACACTTACAAATCTTAATCAAATCTTTATGTTTTTTTTTTTTCAATTTAAGGCACGTCAACATCTATGGTGGCCGGAGGCTTCTCAGTGCATTGCCGGCCTCCGGACAGTGTTCTCTCGTTATAGACAACACTGCCCATCATCGGACAGAGAGCTGTAGAGACTTCTAGGAAGAAAAATATCTAAGGGTGGCACAGCTGGACTCGAACCCGGGTCCTTTGCGTGAAAGTTCAGTATCTAACCACTTAGCTATTCCCTTCCCTCCCGTGTCAAATCTTTAATAAAACTAACACCAATCCCTAACTTTATAGGCATGAAAGAAATCTTTTTTTAAAATTTAAAACTAATTTATGTAACATCCAGGAAAAGCATTAACATCCAAGATCGTTGGCGCCCGAAGCCAACTCCGTGTGCGATCATTCAGACACTACCTTCGGATAGTGTTCTCTCTTTACAGACAACACGGTCCATCACCGGACAATGAGCTGTAAAAAAATCTGAGGCGAGAAAACCTAAGGGCAGCACTGCTGGACTGAACTCGAGACCTTCGCAACCCAAAATCCAATGCACTATCATTGGGCTAAACCTGATCCCTAAAAAAGTTATTTATTTGCCAAGAGAGAGAAAAAAAAATGTCATTTTTACAACTCGAGACAAGGTTTGAACGAGCGCAAGCAAGTGTGGCAATTGAACGAGAGTTGTAAGGATCTGCTCTTACGCGTAAAAATATTATTTTACAACAGTTAAAACTATTTAAAAAACAATATAAACAAAACAAATTGTTAGGGGGAAGATTATCTTCAGAAAAGTTGTAAAGATTAAAAGTAAAACTTTAGTCACTGATTTTATCAATAAATTTTTCAATAAATAATTTGAGGGAGGGGGCAAAAAAAGGTTATTTCTGGGTGAATTCAACTTCAACAGATATAACATCATATCATCACACACAATAGAGCAGCCGAAGTAATTCAAAAACCGTTAGGAGTTTTACCCTGTACTTCTATGAAAACCTGTGCCCCAGACTATGCTGAGAGCATAGAACGCTAGTTTAGAATAGAGACCAATACTCACTAGTTCCATAACGCTCCACTAAAGAAGAGAAGAAGCATGGCAGTATCAAAACGATTAGTAATCGGGATCGCGCAAATTTTGCTATGTAAAGCCTAACAAGTTTAGTCTTAACCTTAACACTAGGAGAACACTTTTCCTATACTAGGATTAAAAAAGAAAAGCAATCATCAGAGCTGACAGACATTTATTTTTATTAATAACTGCAGCAGTTAGAAAGTGAGAGCCACAAGGTATTAGACAAATGTAATGTTTTAGTGATTAAAGCGAAATAAATGTACCAATGGAGAATAAAAACTTTTAAAAAAATCTTAATAAAGGAAGAGATATTGTCAGATTTGTTGAAGACAGGAAGGAGAAGTGGTAATGGTAAGTCTGCAGTGGTGAAGAGTTAAAAATCTCATATCTCTTTCACATACACACACACACACTATATATCTATCTATATTTCATCACGGCAGCACTCAGCCAGAATAGTGGAGTAGTAGAGAAGTCCTGTCACATCACTTTCTGACCATCTTTAATCTCTTCATCCTTCATCTGAACATCCACAGAGTGGTTTACATTCTGTTACCTCTATAAATTTATGTTTTTTTTTGTTTTTTTTTTGTCAAATCATTCTATTTTACTCTTGAAGGGCAAACACACCATATTGCAAACACACTAGCTCCTTAATGGTTTCAATCTGTTTCATATAATAAATATTTCCATATTTCTATTATTTAGCATTTTGTGAAAATAATAAAATAATGATTTTAACTTTTAATGAAACTAAAATATTGTGATTAAAATAATATTACTATTAAAAAATAATAATAATAATAATAATAATATTGCAAAAATTAATTTATTGCTAGATCTGCAGAAATGAAGTCACTGTTAATATAATCGCCAATATGAACTTCGTAGATCGTCCACAATATTCAATAACTTGTTTCCAGATTATAATCCATCTTCCCCAGAACTTGCCATGATCAGTTTATGAAAAATTTTTGTTTCTCTTATAGATGCTGAAGAAGTTTACTTTAATCTCATCCTAGATACACTGTTAAGAACAATGTAAGTGTAAAATGGGCAATATTTAGTTCCAAAACAACAAAGAATAGGTTGGTCTTCTTTTGCCCTTTCCAAGTCTCCTTGGTTGATTACTTAGCCATGCTTAGACAAGACCACTTTTTGCACTACGGTTAGTGGTCACGTTTAAAGTTTAGAATTTACGAATCACTCAGATCTGACCAATTTCAGAGGTTATATAAGCGCTTAGAAGCGATGCTAGGTATAATATGAATCGTAATTTTCATGTATTATAAGCTTATTTCAAGACACAAATTACTAAAGAGGGAAAGGAATAGCTAAGTGGTTAGCGTACTGGACTCCCACACGGAGGACCCGGGTTCCCTTAGATTTTTTTCTTCCTAGGAACCTGTACAGCTCACCGTCCGGTGATGGACAGTGTTGTCTGTAACGAGAGAACACTGTCCGGAGGCCGGCAGAGCACTGAGAAGGCTCCGGGCGCCAATAACCACAAATATTGACGCTCCTTAAATTAAATTTAAAAAAAATTACTAAAGACAAAATCTTGACTGAACACAACTCTACCAATTCACAAGTTCTATTGAGGACAAGCTCTTAAGCTAAATGGACCCATAAATAAACAACAGTATAAATTTATAAAATAACAAAAAGTTGATTTTTATAAATAATAAATAATCGGCATAAATATCAACTACACATACGAAGATCTACAACTTTTATTTTTTCCGGGAAGTTCATTTAAGGGACTTTTGTGAGACAGGTGGGGTTAAGTTTCCCTCCAAAGTGCTATTTCAGCTCATTACACAATTCTATCATCTAAATAATACTAATCAGAATCAAATATGTTGTTGAAATCGCGAGCCTGAAGAAAATCGAATGACCGGAAGTGTGTTTTTACTGAAAAGTATTTTTTAGTTTTCTGCCATTTCTCTAAAATAGCTCCAACGATTTTCTTTAAATTAAATATGTGAACTAAACATAATTAGAATCAAATGTTGTTGAAATCCCGAGCCTGAAGAAAATCGAATGACCGGAAGTGCGTTTTTACTGAAAAGTATTTTTTAGTTTTCTGACTTTTCTCTAAAATAGCTCTAACGATTTTCTTTAAATTAAGTATGTGAACTAAACATAATTAGAATCAAATGTTGTTGAAATCCCGAGCCTGAAGAAAATCGAATGACCGGAAGTGTGTTTTTACTGAAAAGTATTTTTTAGTTTTCTGCCATTTCTCTAAAATAGCTCCAACGATTTTCTTTAAATTAAATATGTGAACTAAACATAATTAGAATCAAATGTTGTTGAAATCCCGAGCCTGAAGAAAATCGAATGACCGGAAGTGTGTTTTTACTGAAAAGTATTTTTTAGTTTTCTGACATTTTCTCTAAAATAGCTCTAACGATTTTCTTTAAATTAAGTATGTGAACTAAACATAATTAGAATCAAATGTTGTTGAAATCCCGAGCCTGAAGAAAATCGAATGACCGGAAGTGCGTTTTTACTGAAAAGTATTTTTTAGTTTTCTGCCATTTTTTCTAAAATAGCTCCAACGATTTTCTTTAAATTAAGTATGTGAACTAAACATATAAAGAACTCCAACTTTTATTTGAAACATTTCTCATTTATAAGAGGAGCTTTCGGGGGAGAGGTAGGATTATGTTTTCCCCTAAAGTGCTGTCTTAGTTGATTGTACAATTCTACCATTTAAACAAAATCAATTAGACATAAAAATATTGTCAAAATTCCAAGTTTCAAGAAAGTTAGTAAACCGGAAGTGCATTTTTTTTTTTTTCAGTTGTTGCAATTTTCTCCATAAAATACCGACGAATTGCGTTAATTTTGGTATACTAACAATAAAATTTGTCAATTATAATTTTGTTTCACACCAGATTTTTTTCAATTGTTTTTAATTTAAGCTGTGGTCATTGATTGGCATTCGGAGCCATCTCAGTGCACAGGCGGCCTTCGATAAGTGGGAAATGAAATAGTAGTTATTGTTTCCGTTTGTTTCACTTAGAGTCGGATTGTCATGTCTGTCGTTACATATGCAGGTCGTTGAGGTCATTCAGTAAGTTGTAGGTAGAGGCTCCTAAGAGGAAAAAAAATCTAAGGGCGAAATCGCTGGCCACGAACCGCTACTATCTTCGATCTATCTCTTCCTTTAATATTCATTTTAATAAAATGAATAAGTTAAACAATATCAAATTAAAATTTTTTTAATACAACTGCCTAAAAATTGATTTACGGGAACTAAACAACTCTTTATTTGTTATAATTAAAAGTAAATTAAATTAAACAAAATAAAAATAAAAACAGCCTAATTGAGAGTGGTATGGATTGAATGAGGCAGTAATTCACCATGTGCCAACTTGGCTTTGCAGATTGGACGGGAATTTAGCCAAGATCCAATTAAATTTTAATCCCTTTAGTTTGTGCCACTCTTTCACAAAGTAGCAACCACTTTATAGAAACTATTCTCTTATCTTTAATAAAAGGTATATATAAAATTTAATTTATTTACAAAAGCTGTTTTGAATATTCGCTGAAATGTCTGACAACTGCTTATATACTTAAATACATCAAAGTATTTTCAAACTTCTGCAATGTTTATTATGTCCAATCTAATAAGTAATAATAAAAAAAAAGATAAATCAGGAAACTAAGGGATAACTTCTTTCCTGCCATTCCACATGCACCAAATATTTCGTGACAAAACTTTTCAATTTCTCACTAATTTTAAAAGCCAATAATTATAATATTGGAATACTGGCTTGACAATAAGTTAAAGTGGCCGAAACATGTTAAAATTCTGTGCGAGCAAGGCCAGAGGAGGAGATCAAACTTATTAATATAGGCTGGCTTTCGGGGGAAAGGAACTAAATGGGAGGGGAGCGTCTCAAGATATCCCATCTTTATCATACAAGTCCTACATAAGACCCAGCTCGGAGTACGGTACAGAACTTGCTAAAATTGCCTCAGACAACACCCTGAACAAGCTAGATGTTGTCCAAAAGAAAGCTCTCAGGATAATTACAGGTGGTCCTCGTACAATACGAATGCAGCAATTCAACCGTAGAATCCTTAAAAATGCGTAGGAAGTTAGCGGTTAAGAATTTGTCTGAGATACTTGAAAGAAACCAGTCTATTAATGTTATTAAACATTTAATAAATGAAATTCTATGTCTGGAAGCGGAGATATGTTTCTAATGTTGCCCCTCTCATTGTAAGATTGAAGGAAATGTCATGTAGACTTTTTTGGCAAAAGAGGGCTCCCAAGAAGTACAGCTATATCAACTCTTTAGTTTAGCTAAAAGATGTTTTAAAGGGAAGGTGAAGGAATCCATAAATGAAGGTTATAGGATTGAAGAAGAGAGGAGAACGCTAATTAATAATCCTATCCCACATGAACTAAATAGGAAAGAAAGCGTTGCTTGATTCCGTGAGCAAAAGGCCATGATCTGCTGGCGAAACAACTCAACTATTGGAATCGTGGTTTCCCCATTAGTTCCACTGTATCGGGACGAAGATATGTCCGCGACAAACAATAGGACGTGTGCATTATTAACAAATATAAGTTTTAGTAATGAGATACCATATTATCCAGAAAGTCGAGGTGTCATATTGTCGTGGTAAAGAAAAAAAGGAGAAACAGAAATACAAAACAAATAATCATAGCCAAACTATGATAGGTACCATTATTATTTTAGTCCACATTTTTAGCACCAATGCGAAAAATTCGAATTTCCTTTCTTAATGATAGATCAAAATGTGATGGATGCAAGAAACTTGGAAATAATATTAATTTATAAATAAATCAAAATTAAGAAAAATAAGTTCTTAATTATTCTTATACTTCTATCTCCAACTTACTTACAAGCCCTTTTCACTAAAACGCTCGTGCTACACAACCAGCTACTACAAATACACATCATCACACCATTACATTACAAAAATCACAAACGGGAGCACATTTGTTCACATATATAATTACTCCAATACCTTTTCGTCCTTATTACAACTTTCAATTAAAATATTTCTTTAATGCATTTTGTCGTTCATTGTCTTTTATTATTCGATATTAATTCCTGAAAATAAACCGAGAAGATAAAATATCCTCCTATAGGAGGCAGAGTTTTTTGACAGAAACAAATACGTTAATAAAGTGTATAATAAAGTACGATAAATGCAATTAATATATTTATTATGATCAGACAATTTTTTTAAAAAGAAAAATTAACTTAGAAATTAATTTTTTTAAGGTTTCTATATTAGAATATTCTTACAAGGCAATTAGTTATGGTTTCGAGGAATTAAAGAGAAAAGAGAAGATATATGTTTGGGTTATCTCTATAATTATTGTCATTTATCATTCTTATAAATACAAACTTAAACGAAAGTCCAATTATATAGGTATATAACGATAAGTGGGAACTGAAATAGAAGTTAATATTTCCGTTTGGTTCACTTAGGGACGGGCTTGTCGCCAGTTATACATGTCACTGTGGTCATGCAATATACTCACTTCTATGTAGGCGTGCATGAATATATATACATATCTTCAGTAGACAGCGTACATTAGCAGCAAAAAAGGAGTCAGATAAATCATTCACAATTAAACAATTTAAAAAGAAATCGCAATGGATTGCTGACTAAATTTAATAAAATCGAATTTCAAAAATGTTTGTTCTACATTAGATTTTGAAAGGATGAAATTTTTATTTTCAATTATTTTTTCAACTTCCACTTCCCTGACAATAAGAAAAATTTAATTTTTTTAAAATTGGAACTTTTTTTTTTTTTACGCAATAACATTAGTTTTTGTTTTGTTTTTTTTAAATAAAAAATCGGAACCTCAATGTAAACAAATTGCTCAAAATTTTGTGAATTTTTGCACATAATTGAAATCCTTAAAACAGTGTAAAGTTCGTAGTATAACGATAGACAGATCATGCTTTATTTACAATAAATTTACAAAACTCTAGGAGTGTCAGCTTTAGCAGCTATAACCTCTTAAAGGTAAATATATGCAATCGTTTGAAGCCTAATTATATAATTGATTTGGGAAAATTTTTAAAAAACCCAAGATATATGCGACCAAAATAGTACAGCGCTCCTCACTAACCCGTGCCTGAGCACAATCCCTAAGTCATAATCCCCTATTACTCTGCAGAGTGAAGTGGCTATTAGTGCCTCTCCCTATTAATACTTAAGTTCCACCTGTCAAAAAATTTCTCTATGGCGACTCTGATATATTCTTGAACATAATCGATGTTCATAGAAACGTGTAGGTTTAGGATTCAGGAATACCAGGGTGAGGAAGTTACTAATCTCAAGAACTTATTTTGCATCGCCTGCAGCGAGGCGACACTGGATCGACATGCCAAGCTCCACGAGGGACAGGCATATAGTAACATTGGTCTAACCACTGTCTTGTAAAGCAAAAGCTTATTCTCTAGGGAGGGGCTAGACACCATACAAAACAAGGGAAATAACACTCGTATAGTCGCCTTTCCCCTATTGATTCTGTCCCTTATATGGTTAGCAAAAGTGAGCGTCCGGTCGAGAACCACGCCTAGATACTTGACAGACCAAGGTATTGGCTGACCCCCATAACTGATATGCCGATACAACGCCGGCCTGCGCCTGGTGAACAAAATAGCCTTAGTTTTGGATGAGTTTATCTTAATTTTCCAATATACCAGTATCAAGTTATAAGAATTTATTATAAGATTTTATTGTGATATTCAAAGTACTTAATTTCTCTTAGAGAATAATTTAATTTAATCTACCGGTGTGTTCTTAATTATTCTTATACTTCTATCTCCAACTTACTTACAAGCCCTTTTCACTAAAACGCTCGTGCTACACTTCACAGAACTCTCGACGCAGAGCATAGCCCTATCCAAACGGTTAACAATTGTATCCAGTTTCCAGGAGGAGACATAAATAACTATGTCGTCCGCATAGAGGGCCAGTCTGAGGTCTTTAGGGCGTGGCAGGAGGTTAAGGTAAATGAGAAAAAAGACTGGTCCTATAATAGATCCTTGTGGAACTCCTGCAGTCACTCTGTGAGGTTGAGACAAAACCATATTGTAAGATACACGAAATTCCCTATTAATAAGGTAGATGCTAATTACTATACTAATATAAGGAGGGAAATTATACTCTTATCAGTCTACAAACCAATCCGTAGTTGCCATACAGTATCAAATGCCTTTGGATGCCAACAAGATCATACCCGTATGTTTGCGCTGGTTTAACGCCTCAGTGTATTTATAACGAACTAGTATTCTAATTACGACATAAAGCGCATGTAAGTGAAGTTTTGAAATAAATATTTTGTTTATATATATAATATATAAAAATTTTAGATAATTATATATATATATAGATACTCTATATATATAGAGATCTATATATATATTATGGCGCCTCACCCTTTTCGGGTTCGCCTCAAGTTATGTCTTCCAATAAGTATATTACAATGTAAACAAGCAGCAAATAAATTCTTCTGGGCGACAATTGACGTAAAGTCCAAAAAAAAAATGTATTAATATACAGTGATAACTTCTGATAAATAGGTTACTGCACAGGCTAAACATCCATCGCAGCTATAATATAGCTGGAATAACTAAATAATACAAATTATTTCATTCAAAATAATCACATATGTTTGTTGATATTTTGTTTGATCAAAATCCATAAAATAAATCGGCCCATATAGTTTTTTTTTTGTTTTGATCCATTTAAAAACTAGCATTATTTTTTTACTAATAAAATATCTAATGACAATAAGATCAATAAAACTGAGACTTACCGGCTAGACGACCGTACCTCTGGAACATTTTCTCGACATCTGTCTTGCTGCACTGAAATGTATTTAAATTGCCAACGAACACTCTCGAATTAACCGCCTGCGGATCCTGAGAGTTTGTCTGATTGCCAACTTTGCTCATCTTCATCCTGTAATCAAAATTCATAATTCATTAAAATTTATCGTTTTTTTTTTTTTTGTTTTTTTTTATTAAATGGTAACCGCTAACAGATCAATTTGCTATACTAGGAATAATTATTAACACTATATAAACATCTGGAAATCCTAAATAATTATTTAGAAATGAGTAGTGATAATGGTATAAAATAGTATCGAAATATAAATTTAAACAGATCAATATGATAGCTATATAGATCCCAGTTTCTGGTCAATGAAAACCATTTCCGCCATAAATATGACTCCAAACCATCCCTCACCTGTTTCAGCAGGCGACGTCTCCTCCTTCGTTCCTGTGTCTCCCATTACAACACTTTCTTGAGCCATCTCCTCAAGCTTAACTTTGTACTGGTCCAGGGTTTTTTTTTTGTTACAGTTTACTGTCCTCTTTTAAAACCCATCCCTCTCCTTATTTCCTCATTTCTTACTCTAGAAGATGAGGCGGGTAACGGCATTATTGGCTGCTATTCGGATGGCTCCAGACAAAAGGAAACCGGTGTGGCAGGAGCGGGAGCATAGTTGCAGGAGTTAGACTGGGGAAGATCTGTGGCCTCTGTCTTCCAGTCTTAGGTCATTAGCATTATTGAATGCTGCTGCCTTGCGGGGGAGTGGCAGGGAGAAATTAAAGAGCTGCGGATATTTTCTCACAGTCAGGCCTCACCGAGGGCTTTGAGCAAGCCATGTTGGATTTCGAAATTGGTGGGCGAATGTAGGAGAAGGCTTGATAACTTAGCTCGGAGGGGAGAAGTCAGCTCTACTAGATACCCGGACATGAGGGAATAGAGGCCAATGAGAGGGCGGATCGGCTGGCTAGGCAGGGATCCTCCACACTTTTTGTGGTCCCATGCCAGCCCTTGTCGTCACTAAGAGGTTCTGTGATAGTCAGATTTGACTTTGGGAGACGAGAGTTTTGGAGAAAAGTTGGGAAGTCATGCAAGGGTGCCACCAGGCTAAAAGATTTATTAAAGGGACTAAGCAGGAGGTTTCAGATTACTTCCTGTCCTTTAGTAGGATAGGACTGAGGTAGGTGTAGTGACTGGACACAAATCGATGGCTAACCATTTGCATAATATAGGGAGGATGTCTAGTCCCACTTGTCAGAACTGTGCTAATGGAGTTAGGGAAACGGTGTATCACTATTTATGTCAGTGTCCCAGTTTCGCTGGAAACAGGTTTCGTGTATTTGGGAGACCATCACTCTCGCAGGACTGCCTGGGAGAGTTGGAGCTGAAAGATATTTCAGGATATTGTAGACAACCAGTAGATTACGGGGAGGCATTAATTAGGGGATGATTTCGGGGGAAATTGGGTGGGATACAAGCGAATAGGCTTAAGGTCCCAGTCCGATAGGCCCCAGTTTAATAATAATAGTACTCTAGACGTGGTAT
The DNA here is from genome assembly GCA_011037195.1 of Triatoma infestans. Lineage (NCBI taxonomy): Eukaryota > Metazoa > Arthropoda > Insecta > Hemiptera > Reduviidae > Triatoma > Triatoma infestans. The sequence continues at coordinate 44,480 of JAAEAF010005717.1, read as the reverse complement.
TTTTCTCCAAAATTCGGAACCTCACGACACGGAATTTGCGGTTCCTTCATGAACGAATACGCTTCTGAATTCTCTTGCCTCAATAATCGGAACCTACTGTGACCAGGTCCTTGTAAAGAGTATAAGACATACTACGCTGTGAAAATAGATAACGTGCCAGTTCTTCGATAACCTTCTGTATGTTAACAAACATATATGTCCCACTTAGATTAGTGTGCAGATCAGTAATTTGCATTTCTAAATTTTTTAATTGCATGTGGAATACTGCATATCGAATCAATCTGCATAATTAATTTTTTTAATAATTTCTCAATTCTTTTACAATCATGAAATTTCTGAGAAAACTTTCACAGCCAAGTTGTGAAAAAAATTCAGCAGAACCTAGATAATTGAAAACATTGAAGTGAAATTTCAATTAGTTTTATTCGAAACTTATACTTCATTAAACAATTTTTTTTAGTTTGGAAATATTCTCTATAAAAATATCTAATCTAATTTCAAATCTCTTTAGTCCAAATATAAATTTAATCTTCTTCCCACGTCTTTGCAATTTCTTGTAATACTAAATTTCGAATAATGTTTAAATTAAAGAAGAATAATATAGATACATAGCATTTTTTTTTTTTTTTTTGATGCCATCGTAAATCTCTCACGTGCCAAGCTTGGCACGAGTTCTACTGATTCGGCGTTGCTGCTCTAAAATAATCTCTACCCCTTATCAGATAGATTCTATGGCAGCAAAAAAATAGAAAAAAAAATCTCGTTTGCACTGAGATTCGAATTTATACTGAGATGAACTTCTTCCATGTTTCGTTGTATGTTTTGAATTAGTTCACTTTTTACACCATAGAGGGCAAGGACAGGACTAGCCACATTCTTTAGGGATCCTAGCGTTTCTGCTAGTATTCCAACAAATTTAAACTCACACAGTATACATAAGGCCTGAAGAAATAGTTAATATGTGCAACTACTTGGATTTAGCCTCACCATCACTTGGAAATTCAAGTTCACCATCACAAAAACACACATACACACGCGCGTACACACTTCACTTATACTTATTCACTTATGTACACTTTACATCAGACTACATTCTATGTATAAACACTTTCAATCAGGGAGTCACTAGTTTTTTTAGTTTTCAATGGTTTTGGCTATATATATTAACTGCCTCAACCCTGTAGTTCTAGGATGTTAACAATAAACGTCTAGTTTACCTTTTATACCTTCATACCACCTATTGACCTTTCGTTAAGAGCGCCTGGTACAATACAAAGAGAACATTCCCAACAACTTATGGACGAAATTGTCACATGAAATATTTTAGTTCATTTCTTTTTCACAAATAGTTTATAATAACCAATTATGAAAAGTCACTGTTTATTGGAAAAATATAAAATTCCATAAAGTAATAATTAGTTTGATGACATAATAATTAATTAATCAATTCCAGAAATATTAATACGTATAGGCCTGCTCCTGTCCAGGATGTCGTAAGAGGCGACTAAAGGACTACGCAGGGACGGTTGGCTTACAACTGTATGGGCTTAGCAAACCCACGGAACTCCAGCTCAATACCACGCCACATTGACCATCACTCATACGTACACAACACATACACACATACACAAACACACACACTTATTTGAACCCCTAAATCCCGGTGAGAGGTACCGAGCCGGGAGGTTTGTGGGCGGGGGTATCGGCCCACTGAATCGGCCCCACTGAGAACCAGGCCGAACTCAGTGCGTAAGCAGGCCCTCCCTCTGTTAAGGGCGCTCTGCCGGTGGGTGATGTTTAGTTCGTCCCGACTCGTGGGAACTGCATGGATCCTGAACAAACCAAAATCGTAAATGACTTAAACCTCATTTTCCCAAACCCTTAACCAATCTACCACTCTCCTCCTCCACCCCCAAACCCCTCTCCCCACCCATTCTTTATCATCTTTTGGACACGGATTAACTGGCTTAGACCCCGGCAAGGACAAGGAAATTACATCAGCAGTGGCTGTTAATTCAGCCAATGTTGCAGTCACGCTGCAACCTTATGAACCCTCTTCCCCGCCGAGGAAGAAAGCAAAGGGAGGCAACGTTGGAAAGAAGAAGGAGACAATACAGTTTCTGAACTTTGAACAGGACAACTGGGCCCGTTTCTTCACTCTAAAAAAGAAAGAAGGAAGCTTTAGCACTAGCTGTTCCTTTAAATTGAGTGCATTTATTAAAAATACGATTGGTAAGACAAAAAGTATAAAAAAGCTAGGGGATGGCTCAATTTGTATTGAAGCTGCGACTCCCAGTCAAGCAGCAGCAATACTTGCCTTAAAGAATATCGGAGATACGGTTATCGAAGCAGCCCCACATAAGAAATTGAATTCATCCCAGGGTGTAATAACATGTAGAGATTTCCTAAACAGTGCCCTCGATGATATTAAGGAAGGATTGGCATCCGAAGGTGTAATTGATGTACGAAGGATTAAGAGAAGGCAGGCTGAATGTCTAATTGACACTGCCTCTCTGGTCCTTACATTTAATAGACCAATTCCGCCTACTGAAATTGAGGCTGCTTTCTACAAGCTCAAAGTCCGCCCCTATGTCCCTTCGCCCATGCGCTGTTACAAGTGCCAGCGATTTGGACATACATCACAGCAGTGCAAAGCAGTAGAAGAATTGTGTGTTTGCGGAAAGACCAGACACGAAGGGGAATGTAGCCCGCCTATAAAATGCATAAACTGTGGGGGTAACCACAATGCTAAATCAAACGTGTGTCCAATATTATTGAAAGAGAAAGAGATCCAGAAATTAAAAACTCTTCAGCATCTGTCCTATCCCGAAGCTAGGACGATTGTTGAGAGCAAATATTATGTGGCACCGTCTGTGACTTTTGCTGATAAAGCAAAGTCATTGGCACACCAATTTATGGCGAGCTAATCCCCGGCTTTAAGGGGAAATATGAATAAGGTGGGAGTTCACCCACCACTCGTACAGACTGCTCCCAATGGAGCATCGCCGGCCAAGGAGCTGGCTTCAATTGTCCCCACAATCAGTGGGGACCCAAATAAATTGATGGGTGTAAGCCCGTCAGTGCCGGCCCCAGGGTTGGCAGCTACCCCCACAGTCAGTGGGGATAATTCAAATAAGGCGGGCTTAATACCGCCAGAAGAAATTTCTGCCTCCTCACAGGATGCTTGGCAGGTGGTTAAACTACCTTGCCCGCTACCAAAGAGGAGAAATCAAAAATCAACTGTTAACGGAAAAATCAAACTGTTACCGGAACAGACCAAAGCTCAAAGGAGCAACATTTGTAGAGAAGATGGAAGCTTGCCAGCCTCCACTTCCACTTCTTATAATCTCCATTCCCCGCGCCAACAATGGCAATTACTAGGGACGGATTTAGATGCCTCCGAGTCTGAAGGGGGTGGATTATCAGATCGCCCATCAACTCGTAAAAGAAAAGGGCGGACAAAAAGAAAAACCAGTAAGAACGCCACAGAATAAGACCTGTTATTTAACAAATAACCATGAATAGCAATTTATACCACAATGATTTTTATGGTGGTTATATATTATTAAGGTTTACACACAAGTTTTCAGACAAGTTTGTAGACACTGAAAAATTGTGTAACTTTTATATCTATTTAAAAATATCGCTTGAATATGTTCAATTTACGACGAGAAAAATCATGCCTGAAGTGGTAAATGTAATAATTCGCTAAAATGACTGAGTTTTTGATCCAATGGAACATGCGGGGTTTTATTAATAATACAGAAGGACTTCGCCGCATGGTAGCGGAATACCGGCCATTTGGTGTATGCCTCCAAGAGACAAAGTTACGTCCGGGACATACAATCCAGATTCCCGGATACAAAATGTACAATAAGGAGGTACAGCCCGCCCCAGGTGGAAGGGCGCATGGAGGAGTGGCTGTCTGCATTAGGAATAAGTACCTAGCAGGAGGCTAATGCTTAATACAAATTTACAAGTTGTGGCCGTGCGCCTGGAAGCACCGCTACAGGTCACCTTAGTAAGCATTTATCTACCAGATATTTATTGGCGGAAAAAGGACCTGAAGAAACTCCTCTCACAACTGCCTGCACCGGTATTATTAATGGGAGATTTTAACTCGCACAACACTTGGTGGGGCTCAGGCAAAAGCGATGCCCGGGGAAAGGCTCTAGAGGAGATAGTCGGTAATGCTAACTTAATGCTTCTTAATAACGGTGCCCCTACCCATTTTAACGCACATTCAGGTACTTTTAGTGCTATTGATCTCACTATTGCAACACCTACTTTAGCGACTCAATTAGAATGGAGAACAACTGATGACCTGTACCATAGTGACCACTTCCCAATAATAGTAAAGAGCTCCATCTCCAGGGCAGATTATATTATGCCCAAAAAGTATGATATGAGGAGGGCAAACTGGCCAGATTTCACTGCTAAAGTAGTAATACCTCCGCCCACAGGAGATGTTAATCTTGACGCAACCTTACTTACGAAGGCTTTAATAGATGCCGCTGACGGTACTATACCAAAAGTAGGTGGTAGAATTCCAAGACCTCCGGTTCCGTGGTGGACTCTTGAGTGCAAGCTGGCCAACCAAGCGAAAAAGCGGGCTTTTAATAAACTTAAAAGGTACCCAACAATAGAAAATTTGACAACTTTCAAAAGATTAAGAGCCAGAGAGAGGTACATCATAAGAAAAGCACAGAAGGAAACTCTTGCTTCCTATGTTTAGGGAATTTCGATGTCGACGACACTGAAAGAAGTATGGAATAAAGTAAAAACCCTCTCTGGTCGACGCAACATCCCATCAATACCAGCCCTTCTAATAAATAATGTATCTTTAACTGAGCCACACGATGTAGCCGAGTGCTTTGCCTTACACTTCTCAGAAATGTCGGGGAGTCAGGCATACTCAGCTGAATTTATCCGGCGCAAAATTGAGTTGGAGCTCCAGCCCCTTGATTTTAATACCGCCACTAGTGAGGTGTATAATTCTCCGCTAACTGTGGCAGAACTTGAAAACGCATTAAAGAAAACCAGGGACTCCACGTCAGGTGTGGACGGTATCCCTTATGCAATGTTAAAAAATTTAGATACGTCAGGGAAGGAACAACTTCTCAACCTGTATAATCACATATGGGAGAGCGGTCAGTACCATGATGTTTGGCGGGAATCCCTCATTGTTCCGATACTAAAAGAAGGCAAAGATCCCAGTGATACCTCAAGCTATAGACCTATCTCTTTGACCACCTGCTTGAGTAAAGTCCTCGAAGCTATAGTGAATTATAGGCTAGTATACATACTCGAGTCAAGAGGACTTTACAGCCAGTATCAAGCAGGATTCCGCAGATATCGCTCAACCTTAGATCAGATGTGTAGTTTAGAAACATACATATAGAATGCCTTTATGCGTAGACAGCACGTACTGGCCGTGTTTTTCAATCTTGAAAAGGCATATGATACTACCTGGAGACATGCGATTCTGCGGAAATGCCATGAGTGGGGACTAAGAGGGAATTTGCCAAGGTTCTTACACGAATTCCTGAAATCACGGAGGTTCCGCGTGCTTCTGGGGTCAGTATTATCAGACCCCTATACATTAGAAAATGGAATACCTCAGGGGTCGATTCTTAGTGTAACGTTGTTCCTAGTAGCGGTTAACTGCCTAGCCGAAATTATAGAGGAACCTACTCAAGTATCGTTATACGTTGACGACCTCGCCATCTATCTATCTGGTGATAATCTAAATGAGGTTGGAACAACTCTTCAACAGTCTATAGACAAAGTGGCAAGTGAGGCTTCTAGAAATGGTTTTAAATTCTCAAGACAAAAAAACTGTGTGCCTTCATTTCTGTCGTCTGAGACATGAACATGATCCACCCGTTTTATATTTAGACGGCATACCGATAGAGTATAAAGAAAGCGTACGGTTTCTAGGCCTCACATTTGACTCTAAACTAAGTTGGCAGGAATATTTAGAATTAACATACACCAAAGCAAAAAGAATCCTGGACATTGTGAAATTTCTGGGAAGCTACAAGTGGGGAACGGAGAGAAAAATTCTGGAACGCATTTTCATTTGTCTCACCCGTTCCAAATTAGATTATGGAGCCCCAGTAAATAATTCCGCGCGTATGTCACGTCTTAGGATATTGGACAAAGTCTATAATGAAGGAATCAGACTAATTACAGGCGCCTTCCGCACAAGTCCTCTTCAGAGCCTCTACGCAGAGTCAGGATTTCTCCCCCCACAACTTAGGAGGGAGCAGTTAACCTTGACCTATTTCGGAATATGGGGAAAACCGACACATACAATGTTTAGAACCATATTTGAGAGCCCGAGCTATGAAGAATACCAAGAGCAAATTACGCGGACGCGGCCTTTCGGAATTCGAGCTAAAAGCTTTCTAGAAGCAGAACGCTTAGAATCGGGACCAGTGGAACCTTGGGGCACTGCCCCTTTTCCACCTTGGTTGCTAAATCCCGCATGCGTCCGTTTAGACCTGTCAGTATTCAAAAAAGATAAACGCCTTCGGTAGTTTATAGAGGAAAACTTTTAGAAATATTAAGTAGTCACATGGACTACCGACCCATCTTTACAGACGGTTCAAAGATAGATGACGGCGTAGGTTGCGCTATTTACACTGAAGGAGTTACCATGACTTGGACACTCCCTCACTATGCTACCGTATACACGGCAGAAATTTACGCAATGTGGCAGGCATTGAAACTGACCATCGACAGGAACTACAGAAAGGCATTGGTATTAACAGATTAATTAAGCGCAATACAGGCTCTCCGGGACAAGTTTTCGACTGATCCTATGGTTATAAATATTTATGAAACACTGCTTCAGATACGTACACGAAAGTGTAAGAGGTAATATTTGTATGGGTGCCAGGCCACATTGGTGTGTCTTGCAATGAGAAAGCTGATTTGGCGGCAAAAAGTGCTGCCGCTGATAATGTAGACATAATCTGCGCCGTGCGCCCTACTGACATGCAAACTTTTATGAAAACCTCTGTGATTAGAAAATGGCAAATACATTGGAACATCAGCAATGACAAACTAAGAGAAATAAAGCCATACGTACGAGCTGTTTCGGTCGAGAACCTTCCGCGGCGGGAATCTGTTATACTTACGAGGCTCAGGATTAGACATACGCGGATAACACATGGGCATTTGCTGTTAGGTGAAAGGCGACCTAGATGCCCTAACTGTGGCACATGTATTGGAAGGGTGTCAGGCTCTGCGGCTACATAGACAACGAGCAGGCTTGCCACATGATTTGCGCGCGATCTTGAAAGAGGGTTCTTCATACACTAAAGGGTTATTTGCCTTTTTAAAGAATATAAACTTATTCAATAAGATTTAGGTTAGGTTAGGTTAGGTTTTTATTTATTTGGGGAGTGGAATAAAGTCCCCATAGAATGAATGGATATAAGGTGAATGTACTTATTTGTGTGAATGTATTTATTAGTGTGAGTGTATCTAATAGCGTGGGTGTATTTATTAGCGTACGTGTATTTATTAGCATGAAAGTACTTATTGGCCTCCCATGTTGGTGTGAATGTTTTTAATTTAGAATTTTATCTCAGGGGTGCAAGGAATTTTTTATAGAAGTACTTCACCCCCAATTCTAGTCTATTTATTTTTATCTTATTAGTTTATCTAGTTCATTGAGGGTGGTAGAATCTTTAAAAGAGTACTCCACCTACATCTGAAGCAAATAACCCTTGTAATATAACTTTTAGTAGAGATGATGTGGAAAATATCGTTTGCAGGTCATGTAAACACTACTAGTACATAGATTTCATAACATGTTAATACGCGATAGTTGATAGATAAAATTGAGACAATGAAAGTGAATCAGGGGGTGGCTATAATCCTACCATTCTGGTATCCCCGCCTTAGGTGAGAAAAGAAGAGGATGGCGTCACGCGTCATTGTCAGTTCTCCTCCCCCCCCGTCGACTGGCTTCGATGGCTAAAGTGAGGAAGAGACGGCACGACTGCCACAATATCCCCTGGTTCCATGCTACTTCTAATGGAAGCTGCGATGGATATCGTGGGGAGAAAGAAAGCGCCATCCCAGCTCGAGTGGTCCTAAATAACTACTTCGGCGCTAATGACCTAAGTTGTCGATGCGCAAAAAAAAAAAAAATTAATACGTATACTAAAACTTGTGACCTATACTATAAACTAAAACCAGAATATAAACGAAAACAAGATTTTATGTAAGCAATAAGTATTTAAATTCAGACATTCCTTCAGAGAACAGCAATATCGTAAAAGATCGTTAAGCAATAGTAATTCTATTTTAATAATTTTATTTATATAAACAAATCATTATCAACTGAAGTATATAATGTAAACAATATACATGGCCCGAACATGGGTCCTAACGTAGAGAACTGTTTGTTTTAACAATCTAAAACAACCTCAAACATAGCAAACAGTATATAATAAAGTTTACAAACAAACTACCGCATTGTACTCTACATAATTTATGTTTATGTATATTGTATGACGTCACTACATTAAACACTTCTTAACTTTCTTCTTTCACTTAAAAAAACAAAACAAGAATCTTCCTTTTGAATGAAACATGATGAATAAAGCATTACTGGAATTTTAATTTGACAGTCCGTTTCTTTGTTTATTACTAGGGTTAAAGAATTACAATCACTAGAAAAACTTGAGTATGCTGGTGATTGTGGATCCAAAATCCCAAATGAGCATAATACTACTGGAAAAACGATTGGGGAGGAATGTTAATTTGTTAAAACTGTAGGTTATGTTTGTATTTCCGGATATGTGAAAAATGGTAGTCGAGTTAGCGTCCTCTAATACCCCTGAAAGTCTCAGATTTAGTATAGAGCTGCTCCTATCCAGGATAGCGTATCCAGGCACTTAAAGGATCAGCTCTAAATGGATCTCCCTTATATGCTTCTTATTACAATGCTCTTCCCTTCGATGGTCCCACAGATTTAATACAACAGGGTTCCCTAGAATCTGTTGGATTCTCTAGACTGTGAGGACATCACAACTTCCTTTCAAATATAAGGAAACCCCATCATAATTCCATCCCACGTCCATACTTTCATGCACGATATTCGACTGTGTCTGGAGGAGGTTATAAACAAAAGTTCTTACCTTCTTCTGCTTTCTTTATCACATTTGACATCAATGGGCTGGGAGGTGGAAGACAACTGTGGAATTAACAGGACAGTGGCACCTACTAAGGATTGAACTGCGTTTGAGACCATTGAAAAATGGCTTATACAAAAAAACATCCTCTCTAGGGGCAGCGTTTTTTTTTTCCTAGGATTTTTCCTCAAACTTGAGGTTTCCTCAGACCAATTATCCTACTGTAAATACCAAAACATACATACAACATAAACTCACTATATGCAACATATATTTTATACTTTACTTACATATTGTTACTGTAAATATCTTTTGTAAATCTACCAAACCTATATGCCCTATGTTATACACACGTTTTTCAAAACCAGACTTACAGTCTTACACTAAAAAATAAACAAATAAATAAAAAAGTAATGATTATTAAAAAAAAAAAAATATTAAAACTTTCCAAAAAAAAAAAGTCAATTATTAAACATAAATAAATAAATAAAAATTAAACGCTAAAAATAACCTATCAACAATTTAGAGTGTACTGCAGGAATTATAGTTTTCAATATACTATACAGTCAATACTAGTTCTCCATTTCAGCCTATCCAGCGCGTCTTGCTCGCACAGCCCTCGTCCAGCCATGATCTCTTCGATGCCATTTTGCCAGTTGTTCCTAGGCCTGCCACTTTTCCGGGCACCTGGCGGGCTCTATTGCATTACAGTTTTTGGCATTCTACTTTCTGGCATTCTTATCACATGGCCGAACCATATCATTTTCTTCTTTTATATTTCTTCTATTACTGTGCTCTGCTTCTCCACTATTCTTATATCCGCATTCCTCTTTCTGCGGGATATTCTCGGGAACGCCTCCAGAAATCCATTTCAGTCCTATCTTTTTCTGCATTTTCTTGCTGACTGTCCATGTTTCAGATGCGTAGAGCAAGATGCTTTGAACTATCGCTGTATAAATGTGCCCCTTAGTACTGATCTGGGCATTGTTGCTCCATAAGAAAGAATTTAGCATTCCTCTCGCCTTTCTTGCGCTTGTCACCCTCTTTTTTATATCCATTTCGGATGTTCCGTCCACTTGGAGATAGGAACCCAGGTATTTTAAACTGTTCACTTTATTTAATTTTCGGCATCAATGTCACATTCATTGTGTGGGGATGCTATAACGGCAAGAGAGAGAACACAAGCCCGTCCGAGAGAAAAACAGACTCTCTCTGGTTCTCTCTGACTTAAGCAGGCTAGAGTGGGGAGAACCTGTATATAAAACCAGTGAGAGATCTAGACATCTATCTATCAGATTCAACCATATACATCACATCGTTTCATAGCTCTACTCTAACCCTTTATTCTATAAAATCATTACAAGTCCAGTGCAGTTTGTGTAACTTATAGTTATATTATAGCAGTGTCTTCATATCTCGTCTAATTAATCAAACCCAATTTCTCTCTTCATCAACTCCATTATAGATGCAGTCATGTATTCAGTTTTTTCAGTATTTATTTCTAATCCCCACTTTCTGTATTCTTCTACCAGATTTCAGACCATATAACTGATGTCCTCTTCATCATTTGCGATCAGCAGAATTCGCCGAATGGCAGATTATAAAGGTACATGCCTTCCCCGACCAGTACGCCCATCTTGCAGCATTTCCTGGTCTAGGGGCAGTGTGCTGGCAATAAAACTTTCAAGATTACTCCTGAAGGGTTCATTATGCTCACTCATATTGATCCTTTCTAGGGTGAAAAGGAAAGGGGCTAAGGAGGAGTTATGATGGAAAGGGGTCGGCCCTCTAATGAAAACATTACCACAAGATGGAATTTTATCTATTTAGACAACATAGGAAGTTTAAAGAAAATCGTTGAGACCATTTCCGAAAAAAATCGCAAAAACTGAAAAAATTAAACATTTAATAATTTTGTACTTCCGGTTGATGAATTTTACCCAAAACCTTCATGTAAGATGCGATGGTGATACCTAATCAGAATATCAAGTTTTCCAGCGATTTTTCTTTTTTGAATTTTTTTTATCACACACACACATACAGACCATACACTGAAAACATTTTTTTTTTGTACTCAGGGCACCTCTAAACATCTATTTCAGTGATAACTCGATTTCGAAAATTTTACACGAACTACATCCTCTTACTTCTACTTAAGAGAAAGCGAAACAGTTTATTAAAATGATTTTACGAATATTAAAATGAAAGAGGCCAAAAATTAAACCATTTATTAAAAAAAAAAAGGAAATTAAAATTTTCTGGTCATCTCCTTCTCTTGGATGGTTAAAGGCAGGTTGAGATTTTCGTTAAGGTATAACTGGAATATAGGCTCACCCTTCTTCCTACTATTTGGAACGGTGACTTTAACGATTCTAACCAATATCTAGCAAGGTCACACAAACGGGGAAACCAAAGTCAATTCCGTGAGCCCAAGTCCTAAACTAATGATCCCATGGGAAGCATTATGGCAAGAATCTGCTAGTCCTAAGATGAGTCTTCATTGTTTTCATTTAAATGCTAACAGACGCAGCCATAGCTAGAGTTTTTTCTAAAAACCTCCTCCGGATATCCAGCTTGAGGTGGGCCAAGAGAATTTTTTGTGGCACATTCGTACCTCAATTTCGCGAAATGACTTAGCTTAGGAAATTGATTATCTCTACGGCTCTTGAGATGAAATCTAGTCAAAAACAGAAAGCGAAATAGCAATAAACATATGTACATGTTATATTATGTACATGTATATGTTATAGCTATTGAATATGCTGTGAAAATAAAAAATTCACTTTTACAAAAGAGATAAAAACAAACAAAACAAAAAATAAACAAAAATTACAATATGTACATACTGTAATACAAAAATATAAAAAAAACAGTAATATTTATTAAGATAGTGGCGGTTGGTTAGAGATGAAAGAGCAAAAAGGTAAGCTAAATATAGCGTATAACTGTTAGACAGAATTCAGTGTGAAACAGGTTAGACACGAAAAATACAGCATATAAAAGTTTTATTAGGTACTCCTTAAACAAGGGGTTACCGCCGCCACTAGACCGTCCTTCTCTCTTCTACCTGGTAACTTTTTCCCTGGTGCCCCCCCCCCCAATCCTTCTTCAAAACGTTAGTCACACCCAATTTATCTACTTTACTTTATAACACCAAAGTTATCTTTTATCTTTTATTTTCTTTATTTATATATTATTCCTTTTTCTTTACCAATATACTTAAGCATAGAATTCATTATTTATGATAATGTTAATGTATAAAAATAAATATTAAATCACGCTATTTATTTAATCACTATGTGTTGTGTAGATTTGTCTGTTTAAAAATTAACTAATTATTATTACCAGTATTGAAAGCTCTAAGAAACCAACATACAGACTTTTATGGCAACTGTTACACACTAAATGCTTCTACAATTTTCAATACATTTGGCAACTACAACACATAAATTTAATAAAAAGAAATTCGTTTTTTCCATTTTGACGTAAACTGCAATAAAATTGAATTAATAAAATGTTTTGTCCTGTATAACTGAATCTGATAGAATCTATCTATCTAAACCAGGCTTTACGTGAAATCACGGGGCATAAAACGTCTCTCTCTGTCCGTAAACAAAAAATCTATTTCAAAAATTTTGGCTCATTCTAATTCTGCAGCAATAAAAAGCACCGGAAATACCGTTTCCCCTTTGAAATCTTGATACAAAGGCTATTAAGTAGTTAAACTTGTGAAGAATATCCTTTATCCAAAAACAATCTCTACAAAACTCTTCGCAGAGAAAAGCGAATTATTTCCTAATCATTACGGCTATTTCTTATTACACAGACATTTCACGACTTATAATATTTTGAATTTAAAAATAAATAAATAAAAATCATGTAGCAAATTTTGCAATTGTTGGCCGTTAGGAGTGATTAGGTGTATCTAGTTGTTGGTTTATCGACAAGGAAGTTTCCAAAAAACAAAAAAAAACAACAAAAAAAATAATTTTAAAATGTTTTTTTATTTAAAACCCGACGTTTCGGCAAACATTGTTTACCATCTTCAGGGGCTCTCATACAGTAAGAGAAGTTTGGAAAACTTGTTAACTTCGAAGATAATCCGAAGATGTTGTTATAACATATTTTCCAAACTTCTCTTACTTTATGAGAGCCCCTGAAGATGGCAAACAATGTTTGCCGAAACGTCGGGTTTTAAATAAAAAAACACTTTAAAATTATTTGGTTTTGGGCGGGGGAACTTCCTGGTCGATAAGCCAACAATTAGATATACCTGAAAAATCATGTTTATTTGCATATTTTAATGTTGACAACTTTTCTAATCTTCCATTTGTTTCATGCAATTGGCTTAAAGTCATGCAATTGGCTTAAAGTCATGCAATTGGCTTAAAGTCATGCAATTGGCTTAAAGTCATGCAATTGGCTTAAAGTCATGCAATTGGCTTAGGCTAATTCACCTTAAAGTTGACGATATACAAATTTGTAAAATTACACTATTGTGGGCTTTGCACATTTTTTCCAAGCTGAATTATACAATATTACTTCTTGTTGCTCTAACTTATTAGCCAGGCTCTTTTCTGAGTGCGCATGAGGGAAACAGATTTTTATATATTGGTTAATTTAAGTTTAATTTTTGAAGTAATTTTTTATATATATAAACCTTCATGTAAATTGCAAAAAACTGAGTTAGTGAAATGGTAAGTTGCGTGTGATCCAGGGGGGCGCCAGACTCCTGATTTAGCCATCGGTATGGACAGTTACGAATATTGCTAATTTTCAACCATAGGTCTGACTCCGAAGGTTGATATCCTATAAATTTTCCTTTATATTTAACCAGTTCTAGTCTATTTTATCTTTTTTAACTCTAAAGTAATATGTTTGCATCGTTCGTTCTTCTGGCAATGTCATAATATACCTAATTAACCCATTATTAATAGTAATAAATGGTCAACCTCAAATCGAGAATCTCGGCAAGAAGAAGTTGGTCCTAACGAGAATGAGATTCGGTCACACCATGTTGACACACAGCCACATATTCCGAAGAGAACCTCAGCCGGTATGCAGCGCTTGCAATACGACATTAACGGTCCCGCATATTCTGTTGGAATGTTTGAAATATGTAAACGCGCGGAAAGGTAAATTTGCCGACCAGTCTTACAGATGTATTAAGGAGACAATGAGGGCAATATCAATAAGACTTTCGAATAAATCTTAGGGAGGTTCATCTATTTCATTTGTTGTAAAACTAGCTGTACATATCTATGCGTTTAGTTGTTTGCTGGGTCTTGTGAATAGGTATTTATTTTATAAGTGATATAAGGGAGTAGAGGAATATGATCAGACCTAGATTGTGGATTTGCTGTAGAAATTGTAAAACTGGTGGGTATGGATATGCATCCCGGATGAGTCCTTACAAATTAGAAACAGGTGCAAAGGACTCATCCTAGCTGTTGTGCACCTTAAAAAAATCCAGAAAAAAAAATAATTAAATTGAACGCAACATACAATTTAATTTCTTCATTAGTTCTACAATCTTACAAAATCAAACACTAATTGCAAATACCATGAGTAGATATATTAACGGGGAAAGTAATTGTTCGCACCCGAGATTCTTCCTCACTTGTCCCTTGGTTATCTAACTAAACGAACAACATCAATCACCAGCGCAGCCTAGTTCTTTTATAATGGGCCGCGCGACGCTGAATGGCTGAAAACTGACGCGACGAAATCATGGGGTACGAAAAAAAAAGTACATATATTAACAATTCAATACATAAATAAAAAGCACCCTCTAGCTAGACAACTTCATTTTTTTTATTTACTAAATTATTGAGAAAACACATTATTAACCATATAAATGGAAATCACACAGGTTCCTAAATTTATCATTTTTGCAGCATCCCCTTAGTTTAGTCTATTTGTCGCGAACAGATTAAATTTCCTATTGGTCTGGCTTTTCCTGACTTTGAATAAGTATCGCTACATCCTTTCTAACCATCCACGACAGTCAATTTCCTAGCAACTTCCAATCTGTTTGCTAAGCTTACCCGATTAACTAAACAGTTCCGAATAGCGGTTTCATTCTCACCTTTATTATCGTGTAAAAACTATAATTCAACTCGTTTGCCGAGGCATACTTTAGTTGTTTTTTTTGCTAAGCAACAATAATTTTTCCTCTTTTCTGAAGCTTCTTGTTATCTTCACCAACTTCTGGCTTATTTTTGTTATTAGGTACTTTTACTTTCACTTTCCTCTTCTTCTTCACTTCCGCAGTTTACTTAGCTTTCACCTTAAGGACATCAAATTGGTCTTTTGAATTTCGAATCTTTTGCAAATTGCATTGCTTAATTTATTTTACAAATATTTTGGTAAGTTTTCGAATTTTATATATATTAGATTCTTTATTCTTCTACATCTGTATGCCGTTTCCACATATGTGTCCTACTATTTTAAAAAATTAGAAAAAATTTAATTGATTAGTTTTTTGTTGTCCTCTCCGCAAGCGTGTGTGTGCACCCCATTTCTTACAATAGTAAAGATGAAACTACTAGTTACAGATACTGTTAGGTCGCACATGGGCATCTATGGCCATGTAAGTAGCATTACAGCTCTCGTCCTTTATAAACATTTACTAGATTAGCTAACTAGTTGATTATATTAAAATCAAGATGTGATAGTAAAGCTATGACTACATATATGGTCAACTCTACACTAATGTACAAGTTTTGGTTGTGTATACAAATAGAAGAGCAGAGGGGTAGGGCAGTACTCTCTGTTAGTGTAGTGGGGGGTTTAAAAGCAAGGAAATGCCCACAACAAGATTTAACAAAAGTTCCACATCACACACAAACTTTTCCAATCTCTCACAACATACACACATATATAGACACTCAACTATAACACTGTCGTTGTTGACTTCTAAATCAAATATATGCATCAGTCCCCTCACTGTCTGTGGCTAACAGTATCACAGCAGTAATAGGAGTCGCCCACCTCACCAATACGCTCCTGGATATAGCACTAATGTTCTGCTCTGTACTCAATTCAGTTAAAAGTTAATATATCTAATATATCACCACAGAAACTCATCTATTTTGTGATATACAACTTCTAGCTACATTAAGGATCGTATCTTCCGTTCCCCACTCTTTTTATTTAAATTGGAAAGAGGTAAACTTTATGAGTTTTTTGGATGCAGCATTATCATCATTTAACAATATTTAGCCTTAGGGTGCGCTGAAGTAAATTCTTTATTCATTTTTCAGAATTGATAGTTTATGTTATTGAACTTTGGAGGTTAACTTCCAAGTTTAACGAATAATACAATACGAGAAAGAGAATATACCATAACATGTGAACTTTGCATTAAACAGTATTTGTCAAGATTATCGTAATATTGTCAAAATTTCCTGATGACAGCCTAAAACTAATCGACGACCATAAACATAAAACTAGCGGTAGGCTATCACGAACAAAACCTCTGATGTTTTGTGAAACAAATTCTTATTCTGGAAATCAGGTCTCAATTTAAGACCGGAGCGTTAATTCATGGTATCGATAAAGATTGCAATGGAATGATGAACAAGAATGAGACAAAATGAAAGTTTAATGAACACACAACCCTCAAGTCAAACCAAGTCGACTTTCTGATCCAGCTTTACATTATACGAGGTGTGTAAATTAAGTAATGAGACTGATTTTCTAGTGTTCGATCTGGCAACACTGGAGACGCGGCGCATGTGTGATAGGGCAAATAAACATCTGATACACGTCCAGTGCAAATTTGAAAATGCTAGAGTTGTTGCACTGTCCGTAGTGACTTTTTTTGTGAGCAAAGTTTTTTCAGTGCGTTTTAAAAATGAGTGACATCAATTACGAGCAACGTTGTGCTATCAGGTTTTGCTTCAGACTTGGGCACAATGCAACGGAAACGTTTGCAAAACTGTGCCAGTCCTATGGAGACAATGTTTTGTCGAGAGCACAGGTTTTTAGGTGGTTTAAGTCGTTTGCAGAAGGAAGGGAATCAATTGAAGATGGGCCACGCAGCGGAAGGCCTTCTTCTTCAAGAACCGACGAAAATGTTGGCAGAATCCGCGATCTCGTGCGTTCAGATCGTCGTTTGACAGTCCGAATGATCGGCGAAGAGTTGAATTTGACTCACACAACCGTTCATCAAATTTTGACTAATGAATTGGGGATGAGAAAATTTTGTGCAAAAATGGTTCCGAAAAATCTTTCACACAGCGATTTCTATTAATGAGTATTTGGCCAGTGATAACATTCCTGTGGCTCCTCAGCCTCCTTATTCACCCGACTTGAGTCTATGTGACTTTTTTTTGTTCCCAAAATTGAAAAATCACCTCAAGGGACGTCATTTTGGAACATTGGAGAATATTCAAACAGCCGTAACCGACCAACTGAAGTCTATTCTAGTATCCCAGTTCCAGCACTGCTATGACGAATGGAAGAATCGTCTTCAGCGTTGTGTGGCTCCCCAAGGTAGTTACTTTGAAAGGGACAATGTTGAATTGTAATTTTATTTGAATAAAAAAAAGATAAAAAATCAGTCTCATTACTTAATTTACACACCTCGTATATATATTTCTGTGGAAACCTGGCAGTAATATATATGTACTGTTACATCACACCCAACTTTGCGAGCAGCCCGTGAAGGTGAGGGTCAGAGGCGATTTTTATTGAGAGGAATGTGGTAGGCACGCTTACCCGGTCTCCCGCCATTTAATTCTGGCTTTCGCCTTCCTAGATTTGCTACCGACTGTAAACCCCACTGTTTTTCTCACGATGATAGGGTAACAACCGTTTCGCCCTGACGGGAACCCGAATTCTCCCACTAAAGGTGAATGCATTAGCCACTAGAACAACGCATGAATGTTGCGAGTTAATATCTCAGTTTACCACTCTAATATCATTGAAAATATAATAATATAATTTCATTAAAAAAAAAAAAAACACCAATTTAATAAAAAAAAGAAAATTTGTTATTAAAAGTAATTATACTTTTAAACTAATAAAACAAAACAAATAATCAAAAAAAGTTTTATAGAGAAACAATTATACATGAAAGAATTTAAATTGATCCATCTTAAAAAAAAAAACTAGAATTGATTGAAAAAAATTAAATTAAAAATAATTACAAATACAATGGGAGATAAAACATTGTTTGCAACAATTTAGAGAGAAGACAAAAAGACTGTAGTGTTACACAGAGAAGTTCAAATAACACAGTATTTTTCCGAGTGATCAACTGCAAAATTATTCTAAAAATTTTCTTTTTGACCATTGGTCCGTTATAATATTAACTGATTGTTTTTTGTTGTTTTTTTTTTTTTTGTTAAAGAGATGGGAAAAACAGAGATGGTATCCAAACAATTTTTTCTCATAATATAAATAATTTATCCTATATACATTTATTCTTCTATTTATATCTATCTATATATATAAAAATTCAGCATCCGTATGTTTGTGGCAGCAAAACTCGAAAAGTAGTCGCTGATTGACTTGTAATTTTTACACAACGTTGCATTTCTATATAAGAGTGTTTATATATACTTCTTATTCCGAAGTTTCCCACGGAAACGGGAAATTCCGAGGTTTTGCGAGGTTGGCAGAAATAGACAGACACAGACGCGTTACGATCGAGGCGCGCTCTCTGAACCTCTTTCTCAAGTACTTATAACTACCTCTCACCGCCACCTGTCTTGCGCAGTATTAGTAGACAAGGTGTTCCAAAGCATCAAAACAAATTATCAAAATCACGCATGGTTAAGCGGAAGAGCCATTCTATCGGCTAAAAATGTCGACTTACTCGATATGAACAACATTCTAAACAGAATCGCAGGTGAAACAGTGATATACAAATCCATTGACTCCGTGATAGACCAAAGTGAAGTTGTGAATTTTCCAACGGAATTTTTTTAATTCACTCGATGTTCCCGGATTATCGCCACACATTCTGTATTTGAAAATTGGAGTGCCAATTATATTATTCCGAAACATCAATTAGCCAAAGTTATACAAAGTTACATGATTAGTAGTTAAAAAAATGGATGAATAATCTAATTGAACAATTGAAGCAACAATTCTCATTGGACCTCATAAAGGTGAAGACGTACTCCTTCGAGTTCAAACGACTTCAATTTCTAATACGCCTTGCGTTCGCTATGACTATCAATAAAGCACAAGGACAATCTTTGCTAGTGTGCAGTTTGAGTTTAGGAAACGAATGCTTCTCTCATGGGCAATTAATTATATGTCGCATGCTCCAGAGTCGGTAAACCATCTGATCTTTATGTTTACACAGAAAACAGACAAACAAAATATGTAGTCCATTCACTAGCTTTACAATATAAAACGTGTTTTAGTTAAAAACATTTTTTCTTTCTTTCCTTTCAGTTTACAGCAACGCAAGGTAATTTGAATGATGTGTTTTCTTGCAGAATCTATGTTAACTATCATACTTCTATTTACTTCCCTAATAATTAAAATCAGACTGAGCCACAGCGAAGCATGGCCGGGTATAGCTAGTTGTTAAATAAAAATGAAATTAGTCTATTCAGAAAGAAAGCTGTTTGCGCTAGAAACCGGATATAAGTACGTAATACTGTTTCTCACGTCATATTTCTTAAGCGTCACCTCTTATATTATATATAAGCAAATAAGTGTAGAATATTTTTTAACTTCTCTTATGGCTGTAAAATCGATAATTGTTATTGTTTGAATGTTTCGAAATTGAGTTTTTACCGGAAAAATATGTAATTTAAATAACCTGAATACGAAAAAATGTGTTTCGTACATATATTCCTGACATTCAAAGTACTCTGGATATCATCATATATCCATATCAAAGGCATCTATTTTGAAAGTTTCTTCACAATTAGTCAACCAGTTTTTTAGCGCGTCTTTAGATTTTTTCATTTTTTTGCAATTCTGAAAAATGGTCCTAACGATTTGATTGAAATGTTCATGTATTGCACATGTATATATTCCTAGAGTAGAGTTTATAATTGTCCAGTATAGACGGATTTGATATTTGATATCATGTACGTGCGGATCACAAAACTGAGCTGCATTGTGCCTTTGCCGTGGATTCTATGTGATGCATTAATATGAATATTGTTGAAGCCCGCCTAAAAACAAATAGGTATTACTTCATTTTTATTTAACTTATTAACAATTTTGTAGAATTTCTATGTACAAACAATAATAGCTAAAGGAGCCACAATAGATATTTCAGGTTGCAGTGAATTTGACAATATACGCGCTCTTTCTCTGTTACTAGACTTGCAAAGTGCTCCCAAAAGAAACTGTTACTAGACAGTTTTCCCAACTGTCGTTCATTTATTTAATTTTCAACTTAATTGCTATAAATTTATAACCGACTTCAGGTAATTATTTATGATTTTTGTCTTGAGTTCAAATTTATTTTTATACATACATTAATCATTATATAATATGAGGATCATTTAATAAATAAAGAGAGACAAATCTCTGTAGCTCAAAAACGATTGATTTAATCAATACAAAACTTTGGCTACTTTTCAACATAGTCCCCCCCCAGCAACATTTTACACTTGTCCCATCGTTCTTCTAATTTGTGTATGCCTCTGGCATAAAATTCTTTGGGTTAATCTCGAAGCCACTTTTGCACTTGATTTTTAACTTCTTCATTGATTCAAATGTATCCCACGTATCTTTAAGGGATCCAAACAAATGCAAGTCCGATGGGACGACGTCGGGGCTGTAGGGGGTATGTGGAAGGATCTACCACCACACTTTTTGAAATGTTTTGTTTGTGGGCGTCCGTAAATTGTCTTGAAACCCATCTCGCACAAGTTTTCTTGCACTGCAACTTTTTGTGAATAATGTTATGGACAATTGCCTACAGTCACGTGCACTTCTTCAGTATCAGTTCTATAGTAATACGTTAATGCGAGATTCGAGGGAGGAAATTGCAACTTCAACTGGTCGTCCACGTCGTTGCTGGTCATAGACAATTACACGACCACTTTTAAAGTGTTCTACCCATTTTTAAATGTTCGAACGGTTCAAACAATTATTCCCGTATACTTTCAACATTCTTTCGTGGATTTCACTATCTTTGATAACCTCTGCAACTAAAAAATCTAATCACTGAGCGTTGTTCTTTCGAGGGGCAATGCTTGAGCGGATTTGCCATTGTTAACTGAATACATTTGAGGTTATGCTGATGAGAAACTAAATACAAGGATGCCAAATTGACGCACTGAAACTATTGTATTGATTAAACAAACCATTTCTGAGTTATAGCAATTTGTCTCATTGCTTACTGAATGACCCACGTAATATTATTTATTCTTGTATATACTACAAACATTAGCAGTCCGATCTATTGCTTAAGACATTTTTAAATTTCAAATAAAAGTTTTTCAATTTCAAATTCAAAATATTTTTAATTCAAATAATAGATATATACAGATGTACAAAGAAATAGCTTTTCAGGTTTCAGCCAACATGCCTAGTACATATTCAGCCAAAGAATATTAAGTTGGTAAAATTTTAAATAAAACGATCTTCAAAATTAAAAGCAACACGTTCAATTTGTAACCCCTAGGTTTTCTAAAGTGATTGATAATTATTTTTTTTCATTTATCAACTATTTATTTTTCATGAAAATTATTTAATTTAACTATCTAGTCAGTTGTGCACTCAGATTTCAGTGAGTATAAATGGAAACGAATTAGGACTGCTATCAATATAGGCTTATAGTATTCACAGCATTCAGATGGAAGTAAGAGTATGGTGTGGTATATTACGCACATTTATATAACACGTGTATACGGCTCTTTCAAAAGGTCATTAAATCTGCATCACAACTGTATTCAGTAACAATCTACAGGATGAAGCATTAATTTAATTAAATGTCCCTTTTACGGAGTGGCATGCTAATATCTGTTTTGCACATCATCATTACCTTATCCTTTTCTATTTATTATCTTCTCACTTAACTGTTACAGCTTCCTACCATTTTTTTTTTTGTTTTTCTTCTCCTTTCCCCGCATATAACAACACTTATTACTGTCGAGAAGTATACATTACCGAAACTAATCTTTCGTCAATGTTGTGCTTGTGTAAAGATAAATACTTCAAAAATATTGAATATTATTGAAAAATAGGAAGCCAATAATCAATAATCATTTTTATTCATAAAACTGATAAATTTACTAATTAACTCACACAGAGTCAACCAGTTTAAACTTTTCAAAGATCGATTTATTTATTACCGTTACTAGTTGATACTATTGCTTTGGAAGAATTGCAATTTGAGAATCTTTGCCTTGAAGAAATTATCAGCTCTAGAGCCAACTCTTTTTTATCACTTTCTCTAACTGACTTTTTCATTTTTTTTTTTTTTTTTTTTTTTAATAACAACTAATTTTTATGGCTAATAACATGAACTGTGTGACTCTTGAAACAATTACCTATCCTGGGACTGAATCCTAAAGAAGTCTTAGCGTTTCTAAGTTATTCTAGGAGGTTTCTTTGTGGCCAACTGTATGAATCTTCTTGGAAAAACTAAAGGAGATAGTTATAATAGTCTAGGGCTTATCTGCTAAGGTCGACTTCAGACGTGACTACTGACGGATAAAGCCTACATTTGAATCTCTGCAGGACACACTTTTAGCGGACATGATAATGGCGTTAGGAGTTACTAGCTTGACTAGTAACTCTAAGTTAATTAGTCATTTTTATGCACAACAATCTCTTTAAATTATTTTAATTTAAGAAAATCTAATGTTACAACAACAAACAAACAAACAAATATTGAAGGAAGAAGAGGTTTAAAAGAAACTAGATTATTTTATTATTATTAACCAGTTCAAAGATTATTTTAATAATAACGTTTTTTAAAAAAATTATTGTATCTAAGCTTTCTCTTTAAAAATCCCAGCCTTGTATATGTAATGGAATCGTTTGATGTGATTCCTGATGTAGTAGATGTCTTGAAGAGGGCGGAAGTTAGTTGAGAGATTTTGGAAGTTAGTGCATCGAATTATTAATACGGATTTTATAAAAATAAACTGTATTTTAACAATAATTTTAACGTATAAATGGTAACTAATAACTAGCAAAATACTTAGGAATAAATAGAAGATAAATAACTAATAAATTAGACTGATAAAATAACGAACTAAGATGCACTACTAAAAGATAATAAGTTTAAATAAAACTGTGTATAGACGCGTAAACTGCTGCTCTATGTATATAGACGTGCTCGTATGGTCGTATATGATATAATGCTGCTCTCGTTGTATATGTTTATACATCGGTGTTGGCCATACTCACACCAAGACATCTTTCCTAGTGTGCGACCTTGTGCGACCTTCGTAGTTTGCTGACCTTATTTAGGTCAGTGGCCAACCTTAATGCTTTCATGTAAAGTATTGAAAAGGGCTTTGTTGTTTGTTTGGCCGGCATTGTCTTGAAGACGGCGGCCTGCTAGGTCGCTGGTTATAAATTGCTCTTTTATTACTGTCATCCTTTGTTAAGATAGCAGCTGGCTGGAACCACTTTGACATTGGTATGACTTTCCATGTCATTACATATACAAGCGTTCCGCCTTTAGTACAAACATTCCTGAGAGACTAATTCATAATAACCCAGAGTCAGGTGTAAAAGTAAAGAATATCATTCAGTCAAAGGCCAGTCTTAAACGGCAATGGCTACAATAACGCACTGCCGCGCCGTGATTGTAAGAGGTCATTAATGAAATTTACACTTTCGTGGCTAGTAGAACCGCTCTTAGTGACCCGGTCGTATTGGGTAAAGGGTACCTTAATGCAATGATGCTGCCGCGTAAGGTAACCTCCAATTATCAACTGATTGAGATCCTTTGGAAACCGGCCAAATAAAGGATTTCACACATATTATTGGTGAGAAACAAGTATGAAACCTGAAAAACCAATTTTAAGGAGTTTGGAATTTTAATGTTGAAGTTGGTGGCAGTAGAAACTTCTTTCACATCAATTGTGACATTTATAAGCCAATCAGAATTGATCAGTATAAATCAGTCAAATATCAGAGAAATGTATGAAAAACTAATGATAAAGAAAGTTGAAAAAGCACTTCTGCGAATTCAATGAGTATATGTGTTGTTATCCAGTAGTGTTTATTTATTTATTTATCACGACAGATAATTTGATGAGAGCAATATATAGTAAAAAAAATAATAATAATAATAATAATAATAATAAAATATAAATGAGAGGAGGTCACCCTGTGGTGACACTCCTTACGAGTTTAGTTACTTTCATCTATTAAGAGTTCACAAGACCTTATTCGCGCAGACGTCTGGAAGGATTATCAGGGAGTGTCCGCAATAGAGTCGACAAACGAGAAGATTGTAATGAGTGGATAAAGATTGGCGGAATGTTTTATAGAGGATTTTGATGATATCTTTAAGGAAAGGGATATTGAGGTTGAAATGTATATGGTGTGGATGTGTTGTAGTAGTAGTTTGTGCCGTGAGCGGTTTAGTAAAGGGCTTGTGTGTATGTTTGAGATAGAGATAGAAATATTAAGAAATAATCAAGAGATCACACTGTTTTTAAAATAGATATATTCTCTAAGTGAATTTAAGTACTTTACAATATCACAGTAATATGCTTATTAATATACTGAAACTAGTTAGAATAAACTCTTATGTTTTAACTTATAACTGGCACCGATGCTAAGAGAGCGATTCCTGAAGCAAGTGTTCTGTTAGAATGTCTGTTTCAGATTGTCTTGAAAGAATGCCTACTCTTCATAGTTCAAATCTTTTCAAATAATGGTGGTATGTCTGGAGGAAGTGTATTGTCTTATCCTAACTGTTACTTGTCCCTTTGTCTCTTCAGTACCATTGATCTAAATTATAGTATCTGGCTCTTTCCCCTTCACTGAAATAATTATTTGAACTTGCTAAAATTTGCAAATTATTTCACTAAACTATTTTCCAAAACTATTATTTTTCAATTTCTTTCTTCCACTATAAGGTCATTGTGGGTAGTTAAATTTGATACATAATAGGGAGCATTAACTCCGGTTCTAAGCATTTTGGATTGTTGTTAGGTTGTTAGGTTTGAACGCCTGGTTGAACCCCCCACAGTTCA
Source organism: Triatoma infestans (assembly GCA_011037195.1). Taxonomy (NCBI): domain Eukaryota; kingdom Metazoa; phylum Arthropoda; class Insecta; order Hemiptera; family Reduviidae; genus Triatoma; species Triatoma infestans. The sequence continues at coordinate 19,180 of JAAEAF010005717.1, read as the reverse complement.
AGTCCGTATATCCATATTGGTTTAAGAAATGATGTATATATTAGTCGTTTGTTTTCTAACGAAAGTCGTGATCTGTTATCGAGAAGTCTTTTAACAAGTCTGTATCGTGTAGTGAGTTCCAGTCTTTTGGATCGTGTATGGGGATTCCAAGTTAACCTTTTGTCGATATAGAGCCCAAGATAGCGGACGACATCAACAGTTGGAAGAGGGACATGGTTATAAAACACTAGTGGAAGAGTTATCCAGCGTAATGTGAAGGCGGCGCCCGCCTACGCTGTCCGGGTGCCGGCGGGCAATCCGGACATTTTTCCGGGGCGTCAGAATTTAGGGACGCCTTATGGCTGTAAATGTGAGAAAAATACTGATGTGTTAAATACTCAATTAATAGAAAAATTTCATATATCGATTTTTTCGTTCGCTAAAAATTTACAGTACGTAGCGTATTACAAACGACAATATAAGTACAACAATATAAGTTTGTGTGTAAAAGCTAAAAATATTTACACTATTATTGAAAAATTTACGCAGAATTTATAAAGATCGATACTTGAACTTGTTTGAACATGCATATACTTCTCTAACACAATAGTATTAGTAGGCCAGTAGAGCGCTGCTTCAGCTTGTGTTTGAATAGACTTGCTTAAAAAATTATATATATATTCTTAAAGGGGCAGCAATTTGTCTTTTTGTCCGGAGCGACGTAACCGCTAGAGCGGGCGCTGGTGACGATGATTTGTTGACATTTACTTTCATTGATTTGGATTTTCCATTTTTTGAACCAAGTTTCCATTTCTGTTACATTGACTTTGTAGGTTTCTATATGAAATAACAGGATCAGGACATGGAGATAGAATTACAGTGTCATCTGCATAGGTTGTGAGATGGGGGTCAGTTCGGGTAGGAATATCTACAGTGTATATTGTATTAGTATAAGTCCAAAGATACTGTCTTGAGGCACACCTGTTCCAGAGCGAGATGGCACCCAGAAGAAAAGGTAAAAATGTGATCCAGGTTAGAAAGGGCTATAAGTTGGGAAAAATTTATGGTTGAAAAAGAAGGAGTGATACTATAAAGAAAGAACATAGAGCAGAAAAAAGAATTCAATTAAATCATTTTTTTTTCCCAAAGTGAAATATCATGAACGGCCAGTTTTGTGTTGAAGTGAGATAGTGAGTGTTCGCCCGATTACGTCTCTCTCAGGGCAGCTTTCGTGATCACAAAATAATAAAAAAGTTTCCAATCAGAATTCCCCACTGTTTTACTCTACTTGTAGACTGGAATCTCCGATTCTCATTGGAATGTATTGACCATTTGAAATACGTGCATCAGTCCATGTTGTTTGTTCATTTCCATTCCTTCTCTCTCACAAATTCACTCCATTTCTCTCTCTCTCTCTGAAAAGCTAACTCTCAACCAATGGATTTAGCAGCCAGCCACCTACAAATAACTAAACTCAGACTTTTGAATGCTAAACATAATTTTACAAATAAGCAACTATATTTCCAATATTGGTGAAATTTCCAGTCGAATTAACAATAATATAGATACCAATAAGTTGAACAGCTTATATAATGGAGCTATAAATGGATATTTACACAACTTTTAATTATTAAAACTAGCGATTTGAATGAATACTTTTCTAAAACCACACGCTCAAGTCCTACTACTTCTGCGAGACGATCAGTTCTATACCTCAAATAAAAAAATAATTAACGGCATATGGTTGCATGCCTAGATAATAATAACCATTCCAGACATGTTGCTGCTGTAAAAGGTATTGGAAAAAAATAGTATTCCAAATAAAAATACCCTAGAAATGGTGAACTATTTTATTCAATAGAACACACTATTTTAAAGAAAAGTCTACAATCCGGATCACTGAGCTAATCAAAAGGCATACGATCAGAGGATTTAGGAAGCGTCTATCTTTTTTTTTTATAAAATTATGAGACTGTAAAGCCTACACTAAGTATTCTAATATTAATTTTTTTTTTTTACTTTTTATATTTTACTAACAAACCACCCGACTGCTTTACAATATTGTATCTTTTTATAGCAAATAAATATGGTAATCTATCGCAAATTTTTCTTTCATTAAATTATCGAAATTCCAACTGATTTTTGAGGGGTGGGGGCATCGACGACTTATGGCCATTAGCGCCCCACATCCTTTAAGTTACTTTCTCTTCTTTTGCGACTCGCAAAAGCTGAGAGCTGGGATGGCACCAATACCTTAATTGGCGTCCACACAAGACACTTTGACTGACAGAGAGGGTGGAGCCATTGCTGGCTGATTCTTCCCACAAGTCCCCAGTTATTTCATCAACCTGTTCGACGAGGGGGAAGGCGGGCTATTTCTTTGGCATCCCTTAACTTCTAGAGAACTGATTTTACAACCCAAGCAAAAACCAAAACCATGATTCTTTCATTTAATATTGTAATTTTTAGATATCCAATAGATAATTATTTCAAATGTTGTAATTCTTCTAAAATTTTTATATTAATTGATTCCAATTTCTGTAAACAAGTTTTTCAAAACTCCATTGATTTTATTCAAACGGTGAAATAGCTATTTACAACGTAAACCTAACGTCACACAACATCAGTAGAAACTCCCAAAAAATTCCATTTTCAAGGAACAATGTTTCAGATAAAAGTGGTATATCTATATATATGTGATGAACTATGATATTTATAGAAAATCACTTGGTCCGTTTTTGAGGAAAGAAAAAGGTAAGATGCTGAAAAAATCTTCCTCACAGTTGGTCCTGATTTCACAGAAAAATCCTCTGCGATAACAATATATATCAATACCTCGGTTTTTCTTTTTGTATTTATACTGTACACACACACCGACATACATACACACATGTCTACCCTTTATATATATATATATATACATATATATATATATATATATATTAGCTAAACCCGTCTACGCTTCGCACTGGCTCAGTCTGATTTTAATTATTAGGGAAGTAAATAGAAGTATTATAGTTAACATAGATTCAGCAAGAAAACACATCATTCGCTTTAATACCCTACTTTGCGTTGCTGTAAACTGAAAGGAAAGAAAGAAAAAATGTTTCTACTGAAAGTCTTTTTTTTATTCTAGTGAATGGACTACATGTTTTTGTTTGTCCGTTTTCTGCATAAACATAAAGATCAGATGGTTTACCGACTATGGAGCATGCGACAAAAAATTGCCATGATAGAAGCATTCGTTTTCTTAATTCAAACCGCACACTGCAAAGATTGTCCTTGTGCTTTATTGATAGTCATAGCGAACGCAAGGTGTATTGAAAATTGAAGTCGTTTGAACTCAAAACCCATATCTGTCGGTATGAGTGATATTGTGGAAGTAGTATGTCTTCACCTTTATGTGGTCCAATGAATTGTTGCTTCAATTAGGTTATTCATCAATTATTTAACTACTTTCGTGTACCATTGACTAACTTTGGCTGATTGATTTTCGGAGTAATATAATTTTGGCACTCTAAATTTTCAAATTTAGAATGTGTGGCGATAATCCGGGAACATCGAGTGAATTAAGAAATTCCGTTGGAAAATTTCACAACTTCACTTTGGTCCATCAGGAGTGAAAAATGGATTTGTATGCCACTGTTTCACCTGCGATTCTGTTTAGAATGATGTTGTTCATATCGATTACGTCGGCATTTTTAGCCGGGAGAATAGCTCTTCCGCTTAACCATGCGTGATTTTGATAATTTGTTTCGAGCTTTAGAATTCCTTTGTCTACTAATACTGCGCGAGACTGGTGTGAGGAACTTCGAGAGACTGGTGACGGTGAGAGGTACTTATAAGAAGTTGAGAAAGTGGTTCAGAGAGCGCGCCACGATCGCAACGCGTCTGCGTCCGTCTATTTCTGCCAACCTCGCGAAACGCTCGGAATTTCCCGCTTCCGTGGGAACTTCGGAGTAAAAAGTATATTATTTATTTGTGTCTTTATTTATTATATTAATGCAGTATACATATAAGTAGGACAAACAAGCTTTTTACAAAAACATAAAGACTGTCTGCTTGTGATACCACGTCGCAGGAGCAGGTTTATGATTAACTAATACTTTGCGATCTTACTATATCTTAAGAAAGATACATTACAAACAAAGGAAGAAATCAAATATATATACGAAAGGCTACGGAGAAATTCACGAGAACTGATCTTATTATACTATTAATTATAAATATAAATCTTAATAAATACATTAATTGTTTAATTAATTGGTAAGCCTTATTTAATTTATAATGAGATTAATAAGGGCTTAATTAATGGAGATGTTATATATAATTCATTGTAAAGATGCATATTAATTGTGTAGCTCGTGATTTTCAGGGTTCATTCAGAAGGTATATCAGTTAGTTTCTTTAAATAATATAAACCAATATTTTACTGTTGTTTCGATGGAAATGTTCAATGAAGAAAATGAATGTAATGCAAAATATTTCTGGTTCTTAGGCTCTTTGTTAGTCATTTGGGCGCGGGCTGTTCAGTATGATTGCCTCTGCCTTAGCAAAGCCATTGTTGAATTTCCACGCTGACCGAATTTCCGATTTTGCGCCGATTCTTCCTATAACGATCACTCCGAAGAAGGTGATCGTCTTATTTTGGGTAAAGTGTAATCTCTAAACCATCTCTGATCAAAGTTCTCTTCAAAAAGTCACGGATTTCATCTGACGAATGGCTTGACTCTCGACTAACCTCTAAATTCACATTAAAGAGCTAAAATCAAAATTAATGAGGTACCTCAATCTAATAAAAAACTTAGCCGGTATAAGTTGGGTCCCACCCAAATACCCTACTCATGTTGTACAAGGGAACAATCAGGACCACTATGGATTATGGGGCAACAGTTTATGGAAACGGCAACGAAAAAACTGCTTCAGAATATAAATACGGCCCTAAACTCAGCCTTAAGAATATGCACTGGCTCGATAAGATCCATACCAGTAAATGCCCTCCTAGTTGAAGCAGGAGAGTTCCCTTCTGCTTAGAAGAAAATTGCTAAGAACTAAAAGATTTGCAAAGATTTACTACGACAGGACACATCCTCTCCACAACCATATCAGCAGCATCTGGGACAAGCTGGCTCCGATAATATAGCTAATAAGTGCCTTAGTAATTTCGTCTCACTCCTCAAACGCTGTCAGGTAAATAAAGGTCACCCAGCTTTTCAACTCTCCCGTCCAGTTCATCTCATAAACATTAACCGCTTTCCACACATTGACAATATTTCGGATTCCAAACGAAAACTTCCAAAACACATTCTTCAGATTTTTACAACAGCCATGCTCACTAGGGATTATAGTGAATACTACAATGTTTATACGGACGCTACTAAGACGTTGCAATATACAGCATAGGAATATATGATCTACAAAAACAATCTTCTTTTAGTTGCCCTATCGATCAAAATATATCAATAAGCGCAGAATTACTTGCCATATTATATGCTATAAGATACTGAAACAGTTTACCTGAAACCAACATAGCCTTATATATTGACTTCAAAACAAGCTGGATTATGCTGAAGAACTGCTATCTGGGAAAATTAGACGACTATATCATATATAGTATTGCGCATGAAATAGACCACGGTGTCAAAAATTTCAAAATAAGTGGATACCTGGTCACATAGGAATTGAGGACAACGAAAAAGCGGATGATGCAGCTAAAAGACAAAGTGATGACTTAGGACCCGATTTGCAAGATATAGTCCCATACTGAGCTAGTACTCAAATTAAAATACAAGCTGGTAGATAAGTGGCAGATAGAATACGACAAGGTGTCGGAAGTAATGGGCGTATTTCATCATGAAATGGTACCAAAGGTACATTTGAAAGCCTGGTTTCACAGGATCAAACTCACCAGACGGCAGATAATCGTCCTGACGAGGGTTAGCCCATGGTTTAATTAACAGAACACTAAATTTATTTAAAGTTGTGTGTATCCCCAATCTGTGTTGAATGTGGAATGTGCATGAAACCATGGAGCATGTCATCATGCACTGCAAGAAGTATAGAGATGCCAGAAATGACTGTTCACTTTTTCAGAAGCACAATCGTCTGAAAGAAATTATATCTTCGAAAGACAATAAATAGTACCTACAAACAATTAACTGACAATTGTTTGTAGGTACAACTGTCTTTCGAAGATATAATTTCTTTCAGACGATTGTGCTTCTGAAAAAGTGAACAGTCATTTCTGGCATCTCTATACTTCTTGCAGTGCATGATGACATGCTCCATGGTTTCAACCATTCCACATTCAACACAGATTGGGGATACACACAACTTTAAATAAATTTAGTGTTCTGTTAATTAAACCCATGGCTAACCCTAGTCAGGACGATTATCTGCCGTCTGGTGAGTTTGATCCTGTGAAACCAGTCTTTCAAATGTACCTTTGGTACCATTTCATGATGAAATACGCCCATTACTTCCGACACCTTGCCGTACTCTATCTGCCACTTATCTACCAGCTTGTATTTTAATTTGAGTACTAGCTCAGTATGGGACTATATCTTGCAAATCGGGTCCTAAGTCATCACTTTGTCTTTTAGCTGCATCATCCGCTTTTTCGTTGTCCTCAATTCCTATGTGACCAGGTATCCACTTATTTTGAAATTTTTGACACCGTGGTCTATTTCATGCGCAATACTATATATGATATAGTCGTCTAATTTTCCCAGATAGCAGTTCTTCAGCATAATCTAGCTTGTTTTGAAGTCAATATATAAGGCTATGTTGGTTTCAGGTAAACTGTTTCAGTATCTTATAGCGTATAATATGGCAAGTAATTCTGCGCTTATTGATATATTTTTATCGACAGGGCAACTAAAAGAAGATTGTTTTTGTAGATCGTATATTCCTATGCTGTATATTGCATCGTCTTAGTAGCGTCCGTATAAACATTGTAGTATTCACTATAATCCCCAGCGAGCATGGCTGTTGTAAAAACCTAAAGAATGTGTTTTGGAAGTTTTCGTTTGGAATCCGAAATATTGTCAATGTGTGGAAAGCGGTTAATGTTTATGAGATGAACTGGACGGGAGAGTTGAAAAGCTGGGTGACCTTTATTTACCTGACAGCGTTTGAGGAGTGAGACGAAATTACTAAGGCACTTATTAGCTATATTATCGGAGCCAGCTTGTCCCAGATGCTGCTGATATGGTTGTGGAGATTACACTCTACCCAAATAAGACGATCACCTTCTTCGGGGTGATCGTTATAGGAAGAATCGGCGCAAAATCGGAAATTCGGTCAGTGTGGAAATTCAACAATGGCTTTGCTAAGGCAGAAGCAATCATACTGAACAGCCCGCGCCCAAATGACTAACAAAGAGCCTAAGGACCAGAAATACTTCGCATTACATTCATTTTCTTCGTTGAACATTTCCATCGAAACAACAGTAAAATATTGGTTCATATTATTTAAAGAAACTAACTGACTTACCTTCTGAATGAACCTTGAAAATCACGAGCTATACAATTAATATGCATCTTTACAATGAATTATGTATAACATCTCCATTAATTAAGCCCTTATTAATCTCATTATAAATTAAATAAGGCATACCAATTAATTAAACAATTAATGTAAACAAGAAGTTAATTTCATAAATGAATAAATTATTTATAAAAGTAGATTGGGGAAAGAACAGGTTAGATTTCTAAAAGCAAGTGGTAGTAAACAAAAGAGCGAACTGTTCACTGGTGTATAGTAATGTGAACAGCGGAGAAGTGGGGAGAACTCGACTTGAAGATTAGGCATTGAATACTTAATGATTGCACTCTCGACTTTTAGAGAATTACTCTTCCATTCATTTCTAAACACATATTATATCTTGTTCAACAAATATAATCCCATTTTCTTTTTATTGTTTTATAGTGAAAGTCAAATACTCCTTTCTAGAAAATGAATTAATTTATAAATAATTTTAGAAAAAGGAAGGTCACTAAAGAAATCAGTCACTAAAGAAACAATTAAATTCAATGGTTTTCAACCACTCGATAGCCAATCGAAGTCCATATTTTATTATTGTATGCTATTTTATTAAAGCCGACTTCACTCACACAAGAGATCGAACGGATTACTAAAAGCGGCCCAGTACTCACGAAAAGTAAAAACGAATCGAATATTTCACATGTCGCCACTTTTTAGGGCGTTTCTAAGATCCTTAATAGAAGCCAACATCAAAATGACGTCACCTGAAATGAGAGGGGGGATTAATTATCACGTACTTGTCTGGGCCAAGCAACTTAAAGAAGCTATTTAAAATGAATATATATTTATATATAAGCAACTACGTATATTTTTTTTATTTTGTGTGTGATATTATACATAATAAGGGTCTCTTCTGTTTGTTTTAATTTTAAACAAAACTAGCAGTATAGTCAGTTCCCAAATGTGAAAAAAGTAACTTTTTTTTTATGACAGTTAAATAATGTCACAATCTGAGTGATTTCTTTTGCAATGCAAATTATAACCAAGTGTTTCAGCCTTTAAATTGTGTATTTAATGTCTTAATACATTTGATGTAACAGCAATCATATTTAAATATTTAAAAGAGAAATATATAATTTATATTTGTACAAAGAAACGCTGCTTAAAAAAAAAAAAAATAATAATAATAATAATAATAATAAAAAAAAACCTACGTAGAAACCAATCTAAATTTAATATAACGACTTTTTTGAAGAAAGCATAATTTCCCACCCTCCTCCCAAGCTTCATGAAGTGAACTTTCAAGGGAAAATAGCATCAAAGAAAAGTAATAGGTCTTATTAACAGTTTATCAAATTTAAAGAAATCCATCGGTGTTTTTATGAAGAAAAATGAATAAACAAGTAAAAACGTATTTTCGGTCAACCGATTTTCTTTACACTCGGAATATTGGCAATATATTTAATAAATTAATATTATTTAGATAATAAAATTGTATATTAAACTCAAATAGCACTTGATAAGTAAACATATCCCCCACCCTTTCTCCAAAAACCGCCTTAAATGAGTTTTCCCAGAGAAATGTTACAAATAAAAATTGTAGTTTTTCGTATATGTAATTGATATACCAAGTTTAAAGAAAATCGTTGAAGCCATTATGAGAAAATCGTAAAAAAAAAAAATCATTCTGTAAACTGGTACTTCCGGTTGAGGATTTTTGACAGACAACTTACTATCGCATCCCATTGTGATACCTAAACGGAATATCAAGCTTGAACTTTCTACGATTTTTTTTCCATTTTTTAGTTTGCTGTTCACATGTAGACCATTTTCTAAAAACCACTTTTTTTGGACTCAGGGGACCTAAAAGCGTGCATTTCCGGTGAAAACTCGATATCGAAAATTTGACACGATTACAATACAATACTTTTTCGTACTAGGAGTAAAAGAAAATAAAATTTGGGGATCAAGGAAGATTTCAACAAAAATAAATACTATGATAATAGCATTAGTTCAGAGATGAGGCGGAAATGTTATCGTATTTATATGAAGTAGTTTTAAAGAAATTATAACTAACGTTATTATAACTGCTTGGCCAAAGTTACTATAACGTTATTTAAACTAGTTTAAGTTATATATTTTTTCTTTGTACCAAATTATATTACTTTTGTGCTCCTAGTCAAACTGTAAAGTTATAAACAGCTGAAGATGGCCTCATTAGGCTGAAACGTCCTTTACAAGTAAAGAATGTTTGTAAAAACGAACGTTAAGTCACTAATAACAACCAAGATGACATTATCTGATCCTTCATAAATTAACCATGAATACAGTTATCTAAACTATCAAACAATAAGTTATCTTTGACCTTCGCAGTGTCTAGTCACTTATAATTCTTCCTAGAAGTAATTGTGCAAAAATAAATTATGAGTAACAAGCATAAGTTGTGCCTCTGTTCTTCAAGCTAAACATCATCATTTCCCATCAATACACTTTTGATGAGTTGTTAGAATTGTCTCTACTTCAGCGACCAGCATTACCATTAGCGAAGAGGACTTATATTTTGATATTTAAAAAACTAAAGAAACACAAATAAATTAGACACAATTAGAAACACAAATACCTCAGAGTATCTTAAACAGATATAAAATCAAGATAATGATGAAATATACATTGCTGATTACGGTAACTTCTACTATAAACTGTATTAAGAATAATCTCATGAGAGATTATGGACTACTCACATGACTTTAATCTGGAAATACTAGTTAAATAAAACTGGCTAAAATACGATTACTGAATTGGAAGCAATTATTCTTCAGAGATATCTTCCGTGATAGCCCACTTTATTTAGCAGTCATCTACCGGTTTTGGGCGGCAAGGGTGTCTTGATAAAACAATGCGATAACACAGACTTTTATAAAGCAAAATCAGTTTATATACTCATAGTTGCTTTTTGATTTTGTTCTGTGCAAGTTAGTGTTATCGCACTGTTTTATCAAAACATCCCGAAACCGGTTGATTACCACAAAATGAAGCAAGCTATCACGGAAAATCATTCTGATGCTTTCCAGCTCTGCAGACCCAACTACAAGAACAATTATTCCTATCCCACCTTTGTATAGACATTCAAATATCCAGTAGCTTCGAATATAGGAAGAATGTGAATAGGAAAGAGGAAATAGTGAGGCCTATGAGATGGCCACTTGTGGGATAAGAAAGAGGACATGGAAAGATTCCCTTGGTTCTGACGACAACCCCTGAAGTAGGGAAGAAACTATATGGTAAAGTAAGATTGTTGTGGTGGTTGGTTCCGCAGAGCTCGAAAGCATCAGAGACATTTTTCGTGGTAGCCTGCTTCATTTTGTGGTCATCGACCGGTTTCGGGCGTTTACCCATTTTCAGGATGCGTTTTTCAGGCAGTGTAAATGACACTCTTGTAAGACTGCGTAAACTGAATTTGCTCTGTGCAAGTCAGTGTTGTCACACTGTCTGATAAACGCATCCTAAAGATGGACAAACGCCCGAAACCGGTCGATGACTACAAAATGAAGCAGGCTACAGGGAAAATGTCTCTGATGGTAAAGTAAGATTAGAAGCATTGCTGTTCCTATAATACGTACTTTGCAATAATACTTTGCTGATGGAATACGAACAGGGCAGAGCTTTGAGGAAAATATCCAAAGGAAATTATGATTCCATTTCTGTTTAGAATTCATCTTTCTGACTGCCAAACCATCTCTACTCACCTTCTGACAAAAAAAAAAAAAAAAAAAATTTACGTTTCTCTAAGAGTCACTTTAGAGTGATTTCTGTGCTTCATTTCCTGTATAACTAAAGGACAATTGAAATTGCTGCAAAAATTGCTAATTTTAAAAAAATCATTCAAATGATATAGGAGTAAGGATGAGATCTGTACTTCATGCGCAGATTTTCGTTTTTGTTTTTTTTAACATTTTAAAATCGTGGGCAATTGGCGGGGATTTTACATGATCACTCATTCATGTATGATCAGAACGACAACTGCTGAAAGAAGGAGGGAAACGGGGCGTTCGAACCGTATTACTAATAAAATAGACGTTTTTTCCTGCCTATTTCCTGTAGGTTGATGTACGAAATCAATATGTAGAACATCATAGTTTAAACACTTCTAAGAAGGGAAAAATGAATTTAGATTTTTTTTACTTATTGGTATATGATCAGAAATTTTCTTGTTTTTTGAAAAGTATTTATATAAGAAGCATTTTTAGAATAAAACTGAAATAAAAAAAAATTGAGTAAATGTTTTAGAAGCTGGAAATAGAAAGGAATATGATATCGGTTGTATGAATTAAATGAGACAGAAATAATAGAAACACATAAGGAGCTTCCCAGGCCTTTTTTTACATTCTTACTGTTGCTTCTTCCCCTCTCTTAAATATCACCCACCCAGTTTCTTTTCTACTTTCACTTATTGGAGTAAGAAAGAATTCCGATATTGTCACATTTTTTAATTTGAGTTTCCAGTTTTCAGATATCAAAAAAAGTGCTTCTAGATATTAGTATTGACGTGTGTGCACAAAATATCTTAAAATCGAATAACTATAGAAAGTTTCCTCTTAAGTGCTATTTCTGTTCAATTAACATCCTGCCACTTATATAATATTGAGATCTATTAAATATAAAACTAAAATTCCGACTTTGAAGGAAATCGTTTTATTGGTGTGTGTAATAGCAAGAGAAGTTCAGCAACCAAAGAGAGCAAGAGAAGCTCAACCACTCTCTAGGATTGGAATGGGACAGTGGGAGAAGCGGTATAAATATAGCAACCGACAGTCCATAAACACAGAGTTAAACACAGTTGAAATCAGTTCAGTACATCGAATCGCTACGTGTCATTCTCGTACCACTCTACCTTAAACACTCATTCATTGTAAAGTTCAGGCATTGTGTGTCTATTTATTAACATATCAGTTAACCAGTGTTAACAAAGTCTTCTTCTTAACTCATCAAACAAAACCAATTCTCTCCAACCAACACATCCATTATAGTGTGTGATTTTTCTAAATGACATTTTTAGATTTTTAGAATGTTCTCAGAAACAGCTTCAAATATTTTTATCATTTAGGGAATAAACATTAAGTTAAAAAATGTTCCCCAGTTGAAATTGTGATAATTCAATAGTATGGAGTCTCGAACCCAATTCTACTCTAACGGCTGGCAAATGGTACATGTCTGTGTACAATTGAGCTATCTCTTTTGTTTAAATAAATTTGTAGATACTGAACGTCGCTAGTCAGTAGAACAACAAAGCAAGTTTGTACTTTCTATCAAGGAGTTGTTTCTGCTGTTACAGCGTAACTATCAGCAGTTTGTTGTTTGTTGTTGCTTCGCTATGTTTGTATGTGTAGAGTTGTTAGGACAGACTAACATGAATAAAAAGGTTCTATCCCTCCAGTGTTGCCAACAGTAGAGAGATAAGTCTCCCCTCCGGCAGCCACTTCTGCATATTTATTTGATAATTTTGCCGCGTCTCTCATATATATTGTCCGCTATATTTTAGGTGAACTATGCCCATTGTCTTGCGCTCTTGCCTTGTGTGCGCCTATATCAATCAACTGGCTGCCAACCAGCTACGGTTTTTTCTTCATTTACAGTTTTGCTTAACCATTTTTTGTGGTTTTCTTTAAATTTGCCATGTTACCAGATTGTTTTATCCACTTCTATTTAAGATAAATATACTTTAAGGGGAAGAAAAGTGGTGGCTGTTATTGTACGGTCTCCATTTATTGTTAGATTATCTGGAACTATTTCTCTGATAAGATCAAGAAAGCAAAGGAAGCTATCAATTCAGCTACTTTCAAAATGTCTTTATTTTCTTTATTAAAGTATAAGAAACAGTATTATTACAATAAATAGTGTTACTAAGTCGGCGGCAGTAAATACGTCTTTTTTTTTAAAAAAAAAAAAGGTTTATTTTATTTTGTGTAATAATCAGCGCAATCGCGCGTGTGTAACTATTACAACAATCAAACAATTCCAACATTTTTAAATAATGCACAACTTTCAGAATAGTGATCTATGATCCAAATTCTGGAATATCTACAAATGATATTGGATTAATATTTATGTCTATCATGCTGCAAGTGACTCCAATTTGGTTAGCTACTAAATGAATGTTACAGAAAGAGAGCAAACAGCAACCAAAGAGAGTGGTTGAGATTCTCTTGCTCTCTTTGGTTGCTGTTTGCTCTCTTGCTGTTATAATGGATCTGTTGTTGGATGGAGAGAATTGGTTTTATTTGATGAGTTAAGAAGAAGACTTGGTTAACACTGGTTAACTGGTATATTAATAATGAGACACAGACTGCCTGGACTTTACAATGGATGAATGTTTAAGGTTGAGTGGTAAGAGTATGATACTTAGCGATTGGATGTACTGAAGTAATTTCAACTGTGTTTAACTGTCCTTAACTGTGTTTTATGGACTGTCCGTCGCTATATTTATACAGCTACTCCCACTCCAGTCCGAGAGAGTGGTTGAGATTCTCTGGCTCTCTTTCGTTGCTGTTTGCTCTCTTGCTGTTACATGAAACATAATCATGTTCTAAATAAAAAGAAATAAAATGAACGATTTAAAGAAAGTAAGATTCAGTATAAAGATACAGTTTAGCTGATTATATTAAAATATTTTACACGTAGCAATCGAAATAAATTAATACATCTGTGTAAAAATTATTAACATCACATCCACCTGTAAATTTCATATAAGAAACTAAATTTGAGAAAATTCTAATATAAATGAAATAAAAATCCATTGATTTGAAATTCTTGCAAATTTCCATACATACAGTCCTAATTATCATTTAATAAATGACATGGTCGCCGTATGACCCTAAAAGCAAATACAATAATAAATGTAAACGTCCTAAATGGGGCGAAGAAAACCAAACTTAATTAGAATTTCAGAGCGCTAGAATATTAATGAGTAGTTATCATACATACATATAAAATAAGAGTGTGCAAACATATAAAAACAAAGAATGTAATTTATTTTCCATGTTGAAGTTCTCATTAACCGGCTGAGTGGAGAAAAGGTAGAGAATCTGTTAAAATAGTGAAAACACTTGGAAATAGAAAAGAGTTGTGATATACAAAGAGATTTCATTAAGTGTTACACAATCGAATTAAAGGTTTTGCACCTTGCTACTATGTACACACTTGGCTACAATGAGATCAGAGTGTTTGCATTCACTTAAAACATCACTCAATACACACTAGTAAACTCTATTCATTTTCTTCACTTTGTAAAGAGAAATTACTTTTTATAAATCAAGTATTTATTTTGCACCAACTGTATGTATGCCCACCGCTGATGGCCGGATGTCAATAAAATAAACAAGAAGTCCTTCCCCCGCAAATTCAATCATTAAAATCGATTACGCGTATTACTTCTATTGAGAATATTGTGTTCCTATTAATTAACACTACGGGAGCCTGGCAGCCTGGCAGAAATCGTGTCAATGTAGATGTCCATAAAACCGGGATTCGGATATTTAGGATCTTGTGCACTATGGACAAAGACACACTGGAGCGTGGCAGCCATATGCAAGCGTGACAATGTAACTGTCCTCATTGCCGGTAGAAGTGAAGGTCGATGAATTGTATATACTGACATCTTTGTCCTAACTACCCAATCCGTGCCAATAGCAGCTGAAGTATGAAGCATCTCCTTTAAACTCTTGAGGCGAAGGCAGATCTTCAGTAGATTTGTTCCCCGAAAATCTTCTTTTCCAAAAGACGCCACAGCAGTAATCTTCACGCTTAAATCTTTAATCCCGATGTATTAAAGAAAGGTTTCGATTTTAATGAAGCATAATTTTTCATAAGGAGATACCAGCTTCTTGCATATCGAAGTTCTTCTTCATCTTTCCAATTCTGATGTAGGTTACAATTTAGATATTCAGTTATATAATATTATTTCTTCCGCAGTTCTTGGCATTGCGGAAGTTTAATACTCTACGTTCTCATTAAAAAAAAAAATACCACGAATAATTCGCTTCTCTTTGTAAATAAATTCTCAACAGAGACTGTTTATTTGTTCAAAAAGACCAGCACATTACAAATTTGTTTACCAATGTGAAATTTGTATCATTAACTTCTTATTGCAACTGCATATTTATGTTGTCGGGCCTAAGGCTACTTATTTTTATTATTATTTGTCTGTGGGGAGGGACCAAACCCTTCGCTATCCTAAGCCCCACTGGGCCCATATAGCTACCCCTAGAAAAACAATAACAATCGGGTCTAGAACAAATATCCAGACCAAGGTCTAATCTATCTAAGATTCACCGCCATCAGGACAAATCGGACAATAATCTTAAGAAAAACAGCCAAAGCTCTTCCACAGACATCCTGTCCCGATCAAAGGTCCTGAACCAAATTTCTCCCCAACCCAGGAAATCTATCATAAGATTTGGGTGTTTTTCCTCCTCTGTCTCGCAGACTCTACAAAATGGATCCGGCATGAGCTCTATTACGTAGAGATGTCTCCTTAAACCACAATGTCCAATAAGGGATCCAACCAGATGCCTGAGAGAGCTCAGTGAAAGACAAAAGCAACGTCTCACTAATAGCACTGCCCGGATCTCCGACAACTAACTGTGCTCATCCATAAGGATGAATGCTGTGAAGCTGTCCATGTGCTAGAAAAAACGCCAATAGCAGGCTCGGGACCAATGAAAGGGAGAGAGGCGCCTAATTTGGCAAACCTATCCACCTCTTCATCCCCAAAAATACCCATATCACCTGGTGCCTAGATTAGAAGTAAGCAACTTAAAAAAATAGGAGTACCGGCTCAACTCGTTGACGATGAAATTCACCATGACATTCAACAAAACATCCAGCAAGACACGTTGGTTCATAGATATTGGTCAACAAGACGCCCAATACCCACCGTGCATGCCAACGGTAGGCGTAGGATAAAAAAAAAAAAACTGTTGCAGCAAAAATATCAAACCCTTCAACTCGCAATTCTTTTTTTTTTTTTTTTTTTTTTGCATACAAGCACTTAGATTTAGATTCTTAGGTGTAGACTCCGAAGATAATCAGCAGAAAAAAATATACGATATGTGTAGCCACAGTTTTATTTCTTTATTTTGACAAATGGTTTCTTAGCCAATTAGTTATTTTATCAATTTCATTTTGTTAATTGTAGTATGTATCTTCTTGGTTAGCTTTGACGATTTGTAGTAAGGACCAAAACAGGTTGCCAAAAAAAATAAACTGTGGCTAGACGTATCTTATTTCTTTTCTGCTGAAGCATTTAGATGTTGACCTTCAAACAGATAGCTAGTGTTATATTTTATGAAGTCAGTACTTAATTAATTATATCTGCTATATAGATTTTTCTAAAAGAATTAATTGAATTTTCTTCCCTGTTCTATCAACTTTTAACAAAACTAACATCATGATAGCGCTGAAAATTCTATTACAATTCATATGAAAGAAAGATAGGGGCAAAGTGCTAAACCAATTTCATTAAAAAAAAAGAAAAGAATAGTTAATAATTTTGAAGCCAATCTTGCACCGGATATATATCTGCACTCGCCCCTCTTCTCAATACATGAATATACCTTACCCCCTTTGCTTTCCGTGTTAATGGGATGGGGTGGGGTAAGCCAGTTTTCCAGTTTGTTAGCACCTTTAAAGAGATGGAAAAAGGGGAAACAAATCCAATCAACTGGCGATAAATTGGTTGCTGGTTGCTGTATAAAAGGCACAGTAGACGAACATCAAGTAAGTAAATGAACATAGAAGGTGGAGAAAATGCTCGTAACCAAAAAGAGAATATGAATGTAGATGAATACAAGTAAAGAGGGAGTAGTGGCCAATGCTGAGTGGTACCGACCCCACTTCGGGCCGTCCCTATCAAAAGGTATTGCATATATCCTTTGAAAAAAAAAAAGGACCGCTTACCCTTCACTTCTTGCCTTTAAAACAATTTACCTACCGGCAGCATTACTACCACCAACAGCGCCGGCAAGAGATGGAAAGTACATATAGCCTTTACCTTCACCTGTGTGTAAGTATGATGGGAATCGGGTCGAGGCCACTTTTCTATAAAAGTCTCAGAGGTATGGAAAAAGAAGGATCATACTTATCAAAATGTTCGTTCAGGTGAACATATCGTTCAAGAACTTTGTGTCCTCTTTAAAAAAAAAAAGGATTTCTATCAATGGAAATGGACATGTAAACTAGTAAAACAACAGAAATTACTTTATTCGATATATTTTATTTATTATTTACAATGAAATATTAACCAGAAAGTAATAACTGAAGAATATTTATTTTTCTTATTTTTATAATAATAAAATCTCTTAGATAAAACAATTTACGTTCAACAATGTTTTTATAGTGTAATAATTTTTCAATTATTTATACTGAAATTAGTGAGGAAGAATGATGATCTCATTTTCTCTCTATTTACGAGTAGCATAAAAAAAATAAATATATATGCATTATAATTTCCTAGAGAGAAAATTAATTTCAGCGCATCCCACCTATTAATGGATCAAAAATCAAATCTAATGAGAAATATCACAAGAAATTCTCCTACTGCAATTAATTGTTACTCTTCTCATTGGCGAGTTCAATTCTAACTTGCAATTTTGACTTTCAGGGTGATTTTGAGAGGGCAGTGATCTTAGGGTATGTCCACACTGGTGCAACTTTTCTCTCAAGAGAGGCATGGGTCATAGCGCACGGTTAGATGAACGAGAGGCATGCGATACTGCATACCTATGCAAGTTGAATGGGCCTTTATTTTCATGACGCAACCACAGCGCACGTGAATCCAACTACTTGGATTTTCGTTCAACATTCTATGCGTCTTGTTGATCTCGCTACGCGTAGTGTGATATTTTTATAGATTATATATTATGTAATTAATTTTAAATATTATTTAATTATTATTTTAATAATAATTTCATTAGTAATTAATATTATTCAACTATAGTTATTAATTAATAATATCTCCGACAGTAGATTTCTGATTATGTCTGTAATCAAGAGACACTTGATTTTATAGAAGATTATCGTCTTCAAACAGTTTTGTGGGATGTAAATTCAAAATTATATGCCTACAAAAGTGAGAGAAGTGATGCTTGTTCCGTGGTACTTGTTGTAGAGGTCTCATACCATTATCACTGGAAGTAACTTCTCTCCATGTGCCTTAAATAACTTCACCAGTGCTTTCATCCTCGTGATCAAAACTTCCAGGAGGTGAATACTGTCTTGCTGCATCCGGCTGCGCCGGAGAAAATTATGAAGCAGAAGACAAGTTAACACTATATCAACCACAGCCCTAATAACTGAAATTTCCATAGACTTACGAAAAATTCTGAACACTGGCGCCATCAACCCAAAAGCGATTTCAACGATTCTCCTTGTTCTCGATAGCCTGTAATTAAATACTCTTT
The DNA here is from genome assembly GCA_011037195.1 of Triatoma infestans. Taxonomy (NCBI): domain Eukaryota; kingdom Metazoa; phylum Arthropoda; class Insecta; order Hemiptera; family Reduviidae; genus Triatoma; species Triatoma infestans. The sequence continues at coordinate 260 of JAAEAF010005717.1, read as the reverse complement.
TCGGCGAGCCCTTATTAAGGTCAGTGCAAATAGTTTCATAAGATGAGGGCTCGCTCGGAACTTTTCAAAAACAGGTAACCTGCACAAATAGCTAATGCCGCTTCTGAATCCATCGATAAAATGCACACTGAACGGATGAAGTGTTGACAACAAATTGAATGCCTCAAGAGGCATGCTCGAAAGGCATGCACAACGCATGTTGAAATGGAAAGAGGAAGCGCAAGTTGAATGGGAAGAGGAAGAGGAAAGCGCACAAGTGT